>JACSYO010000610.1:440000-452500 GCA_016806645.1 Ophiodon elongatus | reverse complement strand
TTTGAATCAATTTCTTGCTGAGATGAGAAGATTGAACCCACTCCCATTGAACCCACTGTCTGTCTGTTCAAGATGGACCTGGAGGAAGCTGCCGATTAGCTTAGCTTAGCTTCGCGTAAAGACTGGAGACAGTTGGCACCAGGTTGTACGAACAACAACTACAGTGTAAAAACAACAATTTGGAGCTTTTCAAAGCGGTTATACTGTAAAAGTCACTGCACCTGGCCAGACAATCGTTTTATGCGTAACCTCTCGTAAAACCACCATTGCATTTAATTCAGTTTGTCTGGCTCAATGCAAATTCATGACAATATTACACAGTCCATTTGATGTCTAATTTCCAAAATGAATCAATGGTTTGCCAATGTCCTGTAACAGACCTTCCATAATATAAGCTAAATGTAGCTGCAGGCTATGTGAACTAATGGCGCACATATGACTTTAAAGATGTGTGACAAGCTTAATGGGAAAAATAAATAGCTGGAAGAGTTGGGAAAAATTATGATTCCCAATTGAGCCTTTGGTGTTTACTGCGTGAATTTAAAGCAACTAGCGACAAGAGAAACTGATGAGATTTTGAAAAGAATCTGACTGAAAAACCCATTGAACAGACTTATTACAGTCCTGGGACAGCCACAGATGCCTTTTTTATTATTCATTGATTATTGTCAGTACGTAATGAGAATTGAAATGAAAATGAAATGAAAAATATGAAAAAATGTTACTAACCCTGTTTTAGTTTTGTTTCATTTAAAAATATTTCATGATTAAACACCAGCAACACGATGTGCAGTAGCTCAGAATGGGACTTCAGTATCCTGCTCCTCCTGAATCTACCCTCTTGTGACCTGTGCTGACCTCTGCATCTCTTCTCCTCCACCCCGACTCCAGTTCACCACTCCATCTCTCCACTCGACTGCCACTCTGCCTCTTCACTCGCTCTCCATGCTCCGGCTCTGCCGCCTACCTCGCAGTGGTTTTGTTCCCACTACAGCTTCAAAACAGCCACGTTGTGGACCACTTAAATATTCATCAGATTTGAAGTCCTTAATTGTAATTGTCCAGTGTTGAAAGGTTCTCACCTTAACTGCAGTCTTTATTGCAGTGCTCATATGAACTGGAGATCTTCTTCACCAGAATAAATAACAAAGAATTCCCTTGGCATTACTTGTCTTAAAACTCTAGTCCAAAAAAATTGAGAACAGTTTTGGCAGGTAGTGGAAATGGAGCCAGTTTAAAAAGCCGGCGCACAGGGGACACAAGAGGCTTTTAATCCCCTTGAAGAGTTCATCCAGGCCCTATTACCGAGCCTCCACAGTAGGGTTGTGGGGTTAGCTCTGACCCTGGAGGTCTAGGAGAGAATAGAGGGCTCTGGGACTCAGTGAGCCCAGGATTGAGAGCTCTTCATGGGGTCAGGCAGCCAAGAGGTTCCCTCTCCATTCTGCTCCCCACTCTGGTACTATTAACTGGCAGTGTGAAGAGGCACTTTGTTTCTCTGCTCTGCATTTGTCTCTCTCTGTCTGCTGGCCTGCCTGGCTAGTCGAGTCTATCCCTGGATGGTTGGGAGAGAGGGGTCCTTGGGACTCGTCACATCCAGGATAAAGAGCTCTTTAAGGGGCAAGCAGGTAGTGGAGTGCTCCCCTCTGTCTTAATCAACTTCCAGACCCTTTACACCTTCAGGCGTTCTCAGCTGCCCTTATGTCAAGGACCGATATACAGATCCACAGATCCCAGTTTGTAATCCTACAGGCCAATGTTTTATCGTCTTTGTTTCAGTATTATGTCTTTGTTATGCATTCTATTCCAGCGGATTTCTACATTAGGTTACATCCAAATGAACTGCGGCTCATTTTGCTAGGGGATCATCCTGGAGTCCTGTGGAGACCCCTGAAGGAGGGATCTTTTGCTGAACTCTAGACATGCCTGAATATGTTTGGCAGCAGCATCATGTATATATTACTATGGAGAGAATGAAGACAGCAAATCCTGAAGCTTCAATTGCGCACCTAATGTCAACTGAAAACTGAAAGCAATGGACAATACAGGTTTCACGGTCCAAACATTTCTCGATGATCGGCTTCTTGACTGACTTCTTCTTCAAAGAAGGATGACTGCATGGGCCATAATTAGTGTTAAATGGAAATATATGTTTTGAATCGGTCTTTGCCAGGCTTATTTTCTTTTTTCTTTTCTTGGCACTTTCCTGCTGCCAGGCACACATGTTTCCATTCAATTGTCAAGCGAATTTCAAGTAAACTTTTGAAATGTCCCAAAAAATATGCGAGTTGGGCCAGAGTCCATCAACTGGTTTAGAGTTTATAAACTCGGCAACAGCAAAGTTTCCTCAGAAGTTGACGCTATGTGCTATGCATGGCTGTACTCCACCAGTACACTGAGTAAAAGAAGTTGAGGTTGCGAACAGGACACAAAAGAAGTTACCTTGACCATCTGACCATCTAAGATAGAAAAAGTCCTGAAGAGGGATCTAGTTTCAGTTGGGCAAGTTTTAATTGTTCCTTCATGTCAGCTAAAATTCCTCACGTTTCATGCTGTCCGAAGACGAAGACTAACATTCACACTTTTAGGAAGACGCAGACAGCTCAGTAATTTGAATTAAATGTCAGAATTTATTTGGCAAAAGTGTTTCTATATCATACATTTAGGGCATAAGCTCTTATTCGACAAAAGCAAAAACCACCTAAATCGAGCATAATGTTTTGGCGCAATGGAGTATTTTTTATTAAATTCTGACGTTTCCATACAGCTTTTCACATGCAATACTTCAACATGTGTATACAAAAATTTAAATTGATCAATGAAAATTTGGCTAATAGTGATGTGAAACCTAAGATGCAATTTGCCTAAATCTGAACTGTGCTGATATTGGGGTTGGGGTTAAGAGACAGGCGCCTCAGTGGTGGTAATAGGGGGAATCAAACCAGCCTCCAGTCGCAAGTATGCTTCTTTCAGTATGTTTCTAGGCTTGTTTCTTTTGTCTTTAAGTTAATTCCTTTTGCTTTTATGTTCTATCGCTGCATTTCATCTCCTGTCATCAAGTGCATAATGGTGCTTCTATAAATATAGAAGATGTCGAAGCTTCCAGGTGTACCAGGAGGGACCTTTTCGATCTATTTTAACTGTCACCCATTCATCATTTGAAACTGAATTGAATTATGAGTGTGTTAAACCAAACAAACGGAGATACTTCTCCAATACATCATCTGCATAACCATAAAGGGCATGGGGGAAAGATTTATGCTAATTGGTTAACATTTCTATCAAGGCCTTGTCAATATCATGATCAGGGAAATGTTGCCACATGGTGTCATGTGCTTCAGTGTGCTTGGATGGAAAATGTATGCAGCTTTTTTTTTTCTAAATGGGTGTGTTGTGCATCGTAGGTATAGTTCTGGACTATAGGACGTAAATCTATGAGGTCCAGGATCAGAATACCACCACAACCCAGCCCTGGATCAGTGGTGGAAAATGAAAGGAAAGTTGTGTCAGAATGTATATCACATATTGTCAAACCAAATAAGTAATCATCTTTTCTGCTTATTTCTAAACGGTTGTTAATTATCAACACTGATTTGCAAGTATTCTCTGCTGCAACTAAAGCAATTGAACTGTGAAAGTTTGGCAATGCAAAGAGAGGGGAAAGGACGATTTGGGATGAAGCACAACTCCTCTCCCTTCTCACCTGACACAAGCACAACACATCATCATCACCGTATCTCCTCTAGCTCTCAAGACATTCCCCTCAATCTCCCCACCGATCAGCTGTTGGCCTCTCGCCTTTTCACATCAACAGACATGCCCTCACATACGTTTATCCCGTGTGTGTGTGCCTGTGTAGTTATGAGACAGGGTGATTGCGATTACGTGTCCGACAGAGGACAAGGGTCAGCCAAGTTAGCCCCCATCCCACCCCCATCTCCGCACACACTACTACTAAAAGTGATCCATATTGTTGTCATTGTGTAGAGGAGGGGAGGGGAGCAGGAGGAGGAAAAGAGCAAAGGTGAAATAATGGCCTGGGCTTATTTTTTGTCTTACATGTCTCAAGAAAGCCAAATATTCCTCTTGAGATGGGAGTAAGAGTGTTCAGGGATGGAGTCCGACCTCCTCTAGACCCATTTTTCCAAACATTTTCAGCTTGAGACCCTTTAAATTGAAGCAAATCTCCTCGCGACCCTTTGTCACAGGTAATGTACGGGTTGCAAGCGTCTAAAAGAACGATGCTCTCGTCACAGATTTCTATCCATGTTAGCAGCGTGGCTCTAGGTATGACGAGGTTGATCGGTTGGAAATATGTCATGAAATGTGTTGAAGGCCTTCCTGTCACCTCAGGATGAAATGTAATTACTTTGTTGATCCCTTAACCTTCCCCCTAGAAACGCCATCAGGTCAAAAATGTCACTTTGTCAATACTTTGGCCAAAACACTTGCAAAACTAATTACAAAGCAAACATAAGCACAGTAGCACGCTAAACTAAGCTGGTGATTATGGTAAACACGGCACCTGCTAACAGCATGTTAGCGTCGATGCTGTGAGCATGTTGCCATGCGAGCATTGAGCTTAAGTACAGCCCGAGAACATACATTGTATGCGGTCATCTCATGTCCCTATACTTGAGTTTCTGAGATTTCTTTGATAGTGAACTTTAAAGTTGCAACCAACAGATTCCCTTCGGAAGCTTCAGTAACAGTAACATGGATGCCGAATTACAGGGGATGCTTGGACGGACTCAGGAAAGATGGGGAATATGATTTTATTCGCACATTTGGTCGATAATTAGAGCTGTTAGTTATGCTGATACAGACACCAGCTGGCCCGCTGTCGCACATCGACGCATGTCACAGGAAATACCTTACTGCCATTCTTAAAGTACCGGCACTAGTAAAATGGGGTTGTAGTACATTGCGATACCTTTCTAGTGTCGGTAAACCGTGCAACACTAGAAAGGGGTCATACATCAGAATAGACCCAGACAGAAGAAGTCATTGTTACTTTGTAACCCCTGTGCGGCCTCTGTGGCCTTCGTTTTCACTGTGCACTGACACAGCAGCACGACATTATTAGAGTTGTGTGTGTGTGTGTGTTGTAATTAGAGTCATGTCAGTGAGTAAATGTGCTGTGACCCAGGCCTCTGTCAGGCCACAACATACTGACGCCATTACACACACACACACACACACTCGTCACCTCTATGCTGCATTTGACCGCTTCACAATCACAGGAACCGCTGGCAATGCTTCCTCAAAGATCCTTTGGCCAAGTGGATGGATGGATGGTGTGTGTGTGTGTGTGTGTGTGTGTGTGTGTGTGTGTGTGTGTGTGTGTGTGTGTGTGTGTGTGTGTGCGTGTGCGTGTGCATGTGCATTCACTGTGTAGGGTGGGAATGACTGAGGGCAGCCGTGACACTATACATCCCCTCATTCCTCCGCCGTCCTTTGTCAAACTCAAAATGTGGAACATTGACAAGGTTGTTTTTTTGGGTAAAAATGTTACCAGAGCAATTATAATACACATATATGTTGACTCTCGTGGTATTTTAACATAATAAATCATTACCAACACAGCGGCCCTCCAGCTATCGCATTGGTTATTTTCTCCACTTCCATCCTTTACCGCTCTTCCCTCTTTTATTTCCCTTTGCTCATCATCCTTCTGTTTCCTCTTTCATCCCTTCTTATTCCTCCTTTTTACACTATTATCTTGCCTTACAACTCTTTTTTTCTTCCTCTCTCTCTTTACCTCAACATGCTCTATCATCCCATTTTACCCTCCCTTCCGCCCCTCCATCTCCGGGCTTAGAGCAGTCATGGCGCTTAAGGGAAAACACTCAGGTAGGCAAAGCAAATGTCAGAGCAAATGGTCGCTCCCCCGGGAGGGAGACAAGAGGAATCCCTTCTTTTCTTTTTTTTGACTTCCCTCTTTTTCATTTTATTATTTATAATTCTACTATATTCCACCAGCTCACACTCTGTCAGAAAGAGTCCCAGACAAAAGGTACCACAGTACAGTACAGTACAGTACAGTACAGTACAGTACAGCAATACTGTAGATGAGCTCTTCTGGCGAAAAACATTTGCCAGAAGAGCAAATGTAATGCAAGCAAAAAAATACCATTTGTGCATTTTCATGTGTTTCATTATTCATGGTCTTGTGTTTCTCCCAGCATGCATCACACTGTGGAATTGTGTCAACACGTGCTGTAATATCTAAAGTCAAAACTTTCCAGGACATTTTTAAGAAATACATTCTCAGTGAAAACACAGTGGTACATCCTAGACAAAGTTGATGAGTCAGCAAGGTTTTCGACGCTGACTTGGTGGTTGGCTTTTGAAAATATAAAGATTTTGAAAAAAAATAAATAATATATATATATATATATATATATATATATATATATATATATATATATATATATATATATATATATGTAATTGTTTTTATTCTTTCATCAAAAAACAATGTATATATATACGTATATATATTTAACAATATGTCATATTGTTCTTTATAATTTTATTTTTACTGATTCATGTGGTATATATGTAGGAATGTAAATGTTAGCTGGTGAGTTTCCCCACTTTGGTCCAGAGTGAAATATCTTGGCAACCTGCTGTGAAATGATGTGCACTTATTCATGATCCCCAGAGGATACATCATTATGTATCACAACTGGCAGGGTGGCATTTTTGGTTTTGAGTGAAAATTCTCAACACCTTTTGGATAGATTGCTATGAAATTTGGCACAGACCTTCACGGTCTCCAGGGGATGAACTCTCTGGACTTCAGCCGTGTTCAGACAGACAGTTGTGAACCTGTCTCCACTTTTGTTGCAATGCAACATGATGTGACCCGGAAAGGGGCAACATTCCTGGTCATTACTTTGCAGCATGCACGGCGTATTTCTACTGTTTGGGCCTGCGTGATCATATTTCATTGTCTCACCTACTTTCTTTTAGCACAGATCAAAATGTAAAATATTTCCACATCTGCAAGACGTACGGCATAAAATTCGGTTGAGACATTTGTGGTTTTCCAGACAATAAATCCGATCGACTTTAGTGATTCCCTCGAGTTCTCCAGCAGGGTAACATTTGTGTTTATTTAGAACTAAAAATAAAACTTGGCTTGTCAAGTGGAAATCCCACCGCTCCACCTACCCATCAATCTTGGATTAGAGATATCTTCTACTTTGTGAATATGGGAAAAAATTAGCTGCAGCATTTTCGCAACCGTTTTTCGCATATGCAGATAAACTGAGCGTTGACCGACAAACCATTTCCCATAACTTGTCTACTGAAATTATTCACTTAGTGTATCATTGTTGCATACTCCTCATGTGTGTACCTACACTTCGATGTTTACTTCCACAAAAGCCATGGAACTACACAATCTCTTAGTTCTCATGGGTGACAGTATATTTTTTGTTTTTGCTTATTTTTTTTATTTTTTTCATACACTTATATTAAGTCTCGTCTTCCAAGTCTCATACAGGTGTTTCTTTTCCTGTTTTGATCTTCTGTTTCGTAAGTACTTAAAGCCTAATTTGAAACTTGGCGCATTACTGTTTTATGTTATTTGTCCGGAAACCCAATAAATAAAGTTTGAAAAAAAAAACATTGAAAGTCAACTTTTATCCATCTTGCAATTTGATTGATGCGCTTTACAGCTGTGGCATACTTCAGCCCGTGGCGCACAGCGAACACGTAATACGACAGAGGAAGTAGTTCGTTTTGGGAAAGTGCTGATCGTTGACCAATTTACGAGAGTTTGACGCTTTGGACGTATCCGGACAAAATCCAAGCACACCAACCCACAACGACAGGCGTCACGATGCCACTGTCACCTTTGGTCTTGTTTCCTCGACACTTCACACCGGTTGGCGTCGCTAAGGACGACACAAAAACTTCTAGTTACGATAATCTCTCTGTCTCTCTCTCTCTCTCTCTCTCTCTCTCTCTCTCTCTCTCTCTCTCTCTCTCTCTGATTGCTCCCAGAGGGGTCCGTACTTGCTGAAACAGTTGTTCTCACTCGTGAGGCAACATCATTAATGGTCCATGCGCAACCACCAGCTATCATAATATCATGATCCATAACTACAGACACTGGGAAAAAAAAGAATAGAAGCGAGGGGGGTAGAGAGGTGCAGGGGGACATAACGGAGGTGGACCTCAGTGAATCACACTTGCGGCTCTCCACTCTCCCCGGCTCTATTCATCTGGGGGTGATGTAGGACGGCGCGCTTCCTATGAATTATAGAAACCAGCCCATAATAAAGCGATAAATATATTTCTCAAGGAGAGCCGCCGAGGCATTAGCTGAGACATTAGCATATAGGCCGCGTCCGCTCTCTATCTAACGCGGTGATTAACTAACGGTGTGTGTTTGCGTACACGGGTCTGAAGGCATGCGTGGTGCACACGCAGTGAGACGAGGAGGGTCAGAGCGTGTGAAGTGGGGATTTTGAAAGTGTGTGTTTTAAATTAGGAAGGGGGGAGGGGGAGGAGGGGGGGTTGCAATGGTGAGCATTTACGCACGATCACGTGGACATTTGTAAGTGTGTTTGTGTCTGCGTTTGGACTAATGTGCGTGTGTGTGTGTGTGTGTGTATTATACCCAGTACGAGTATGTGTGTGTAGTATGTATATTGCACTTGCTGTATTTGGATGAAATACACTGCATACACAAGTGTGAGGAGTGTATGCAATAGACGCTACGCGAATGCCTTGTGCGTTAATGGGTAAATACATGCATACATGCAGGGGAAATTCTCCACTCTATAAATAAGCCCCCCCCCCCCCACCCCCCCCTTCGTGGAAACTTGGTTTACCATTTAAATATGGAATTAAGTCTTGTCCCCTCAACGTGAAGGCGGAAACATATTTATCCCCGGTAACAATGCAAATAGCATATTTCCACCTGGTTAACAATATAAACCACTGGGGGAAAAAAACGTATGAGTTTTTTCCTCCAAGTCTAGTAAATAAAATGGCCTCATTAGCATACAGGATGTGGTGAATATGGTATGAATAACACTTAACTCCTGCGTCGGGTGTCATCATTTACAGCACAATGCAATGACTGCCAAACACCTTCATTATGT
Source organism: Ophiodon elongatus (assembly GCA_016806645.1). Lineage (NCBI taxonomy): Eukaryota > Metazoa > Chordata > Actinopteri > Perciformes > Hexagrammidae > Ophiodon > Ophiodon elongatus. The sequence goes on along the minus strand of JACSYO010000610.1, from coordinate 443,381 downwards.
TGCGTTATCATGCGCGAGTGTGCGGGAAGACGTATGCGTGCACGGGCCCTGATTATTGTGCTTGTGTGTATCCGTAATGCGCCGTTTCTCCCTTCAATAATTCCGCTGCTTAGTGAAAGAGGAGCAATAAGGAATTGCAATGTTTCTCAGGGCCCTCTGTAGGAAATATGTGACTTTGAGTTATCTCCTCCTGCACGAGTAATAACGATGAATCATGGTGTTTCCTATATTATATTCTCTCAGATTTTTGTCTTTCGAGAGTCTCGGAGAAAAGAAAAATGTTTTATTTATTGTATTTAACTTTTAAAGCTGCACTAATCAATATTTCATGTTATCACAAATGATTATGTGTAACGCGAGAGGGCCCACAAAGAGTTACCGCCTGACTCTACTGTTTTCTCGCTGCTCTCATCAACCATTTTCAGTTAAAATGACTCTGATACACAGAATGCTACCTGCCCAGCTGAAAACTGCAGACAGACAAAGTTAGCGGCTGATCGTAGCGAAGCATTTAGCAGCTAAAGACCTCAGATTTCCCTCAGGAGACGGCGACTATTGGACTTACATTCATCAGGTGAACAGACACGACTCCAAACAAATGCTAATGTGGCACCGTGTCTGCTGGATGTGTAAATAAGTAACTACATTCCCGATTAAGATGACAATTCATTTGCCCCCAAAATAAACATTAAAAACGCATCTGATTCATTTTGTCAAATATTCTATTGTCATGCTGCCGCTGCCTCTTGACAAAGCGCTCCGGGATGCTTTCCCTTTCAGAAGTGTTCGTACACAGCGGTCGTACTGCTGCTAGAAGCCAATTCTAGGCACCACATTGTTGGGTCTCTGTCTAAAACACTTCCACACTGTAGATGATCGTGGCTTTTTTTTCTAACCGCAGCTTGTTCTCCGCTCTGAAATCCCTTTTGTGACCGCACATTGTGCGAATTAATGTATTTTTGTAATTGATGACGTCTAATGCGTGGACAAATCTCCCCAGCCTTATTGCCATAATGCCTTTATAAAAGGCGATGTGTCTCTGATATAATATTATAATGTGTTTGTGAGAGAAAAATTCAGGCTTGATAAATGTATTTCATGAACAAATGTACAGTGACAAAATGAAAAAAAAGGAGAGAAAGAGAGAGATTGGGGGCAATACAAAGATTCCTGGTGAGTACTGAGATCAGTCAAGAGTTTGACCTAGAACAAAAATAAATAAACGATCGTACCGCTAATGTCTGTATAGTCAGTAGGGATGTTCCGAACGACTTATTTAACTGATGTTTAAGCGGAAGTTTAAACTTAGCGAAGTTTAAACTTCCGTGCAGAACCATTTGAAATCAATCAAATACCCGGTGTCATGGTTTGGCATCACTTACACCATGAGTTAGTTTCTTAGCTGCAAGTTTTATTATCTTCCACCTTCTCTCTCTCTCTCTCCCTCTCTCTCTCTCTCTCTCTCTCTCTCTCTCTCTCTCTCTCTCTCTCTCTCTCTCTCAGCGGCACAGCGAGCGACATGTCACTCAGCCCTTGTCTCTGTCCTCCTCAGTCCAAAAGTCAAAATGTATTAAAAAAAAAAGATGGATGTAATAATGTCCAACATTCACAACACGTTTTTATCTCACGAAAAACTCTGCTTTAATCCTTTTTGTTAGCGTTTAGCATTTTTAAAAAAACAGTCTACTCTCCCGCATGCACAAGGCAGTCTAGCAGCAATCTAACAGCACCATACAGTACTTTTATATAACCACATAATTTGTTTAGGGTGATGAGGTCATACAATATGAAGACAGACATTCGATTCTCTTTGAAAAACCTCAATCAAAGCTTTGTTTGTAAAAAAAAAAAAAAAAAAAAAAAGACATTCGCAGCGACGTTGTCTGCGGCAAATCCAGTTAAAGGTGTTGGCAGGCGGGGGCCGGTGGAGAACGCGGCGGGGAGAAAGTGAGTCAGGAGCCACTGATGAGTTCAGATCAGAGCGGAGGACTGGCGGCTGAGACAGCATACTGTCAACACGTATTTTAAATGTGTACATTGATAAAATGATAACCGGCTGCTACTTCTGGTGCCGACTGGCAAGGGAGGCAACAGTTGAAGGACTAGTCGTTTAATCGCACACGATCTTAACAAGTCAGTACATCAGCTGTTCGGGGCGAATAAACACGGACTAACTAAGAGGTCCAAGTGCTGAAAGTCCACAGAGACCTGCGCCGTTGAGAGCGTCTGCTATTATTCAAGACCACAAATTTGCCTCTAGTTCAGCAAATTTGAAATGAACGTGAACCCGTTGCATGGATTTTATTCCCCTTGGATTTGGTGCCAAACATTGCTGTCAGAAATAGGCTGGACAGTTCACAAATTTGCCACACAAATTCTTCAACGTTAAAATTTAAATTTGGTTCCGAGGACCAAACTTCTTGCTGGCATACTGACTTTTTAATCGGAACGCGGTGATGGATGGACGCATGTATTCACAAAACCCTAACGATGTCATTTTCTGCTACATACATACAGAAAAGAGACAATTTTCCTTCCTAGGAGGTTAATTAAAAAAATCCCAATCTTTCTGTGCCAACATCAATCAAAACTCCTCTTAACAGTGGGGAGGAATGGAAGTCTCTCCATCGCTTCTTTCTTCTCCGCGTGCAAGACTGCCTTATTAGCTCTGCAGCTTCTTGTCCTCACTAGATGAAGACCCGGTCATTTTTTTTATGTTTGTCCGTACATGCAAGTGAGTGTGTGTGTGTGTGGGTGTGTGTGTGTGTGAGTGTGCGGAGGAAGCCACTTCACCTCCCTGAGCATCAACTGAGCATCTCTCCCTAGTTTGTGTCTAATGAGCGATGAGCGCAGCACGGCTACTAATGACGCATCTTTGTGTTCGCATGTTGCTGTATACATTAAGTGTGTGTGAGTGTGTTTGTGTGTGTGTGTGTTTTAAGCGGCCGAGGCGCTAGTTAGCAGTGTGGGTGTGTCCTGTAGTAGCTGGTTTTGATTCGATGCGTTCCTGATGTAAGGCACCAGAGGTCGCGGGGTCAGGCCAATTACTTCCTGGTTGAGAGATGTCTGCTCTTTGATTCGCCGATTCCAAAGGTTGCCGGGGTTCTGAGGGTTCTGCTCGGGGTGTGGGGGGTCCGCTGAGCCCCGATTAAGGAGGTGTTAATTGGAGCATGTTGTTCGGACCGTGTGTGTGTGTGTGTGTGTGTGTGTGTGTGTGTGTGTGTGTGTGTGTGTGTGTGTCTGCAGGTTGGTGTGTGCACAGTAAGTGATTGCATTAATTTGGCATGCATCATTTTATTGTTTTGCACATTTTTAGTGCACAAGATAACCTCTGTTGTTGCCGTGGGGACTTTGGTCGTGGACATTGAACAGCAGCAAATT
>JACSYO010000610.1:270000-435000 GCA_016806645.1 Ophiodon elongatus | reverse complement strand
GGGACAATGATTTTACATTACATTCCCAAATTTGACACTCTAAAGGTTTCTTTCAGTCACTTTTTTCTAAATCCACACGAACCACTTCTCTTCGCACCGGCGTAAATTATATCCACCACACGGCACTCATTTAAAAAGAAAATGCTTCACTTTTAAAGCTGGTTTGCCTCTTAACAGTGGTGGAGAACACCAGGAGCCAATGGCAAGCGTTGAGTTTTCATTCAAACTAAAAATATGACCGATGTCTTAACTTCATGCCGAATTAATCAGAACACACAATGCCAACGCCGGTAGGTGACACAGTCCACATAAAACGCACTGAGGCGACGTTACATTCCTTAGTTGAGCGCCTGTTAGCTAAAATGCTAAAGTCAGTTGAACGATCTTGTGTTATTACAGACATTTGAACTCACCACAGACACATGCCTGGTTCATGGACAAAGGGCGGTGCTTTGCAGCAGAATGAATACAGGGGAAACGCTGGTGTTACTTTTAGGCGTTCACATTTTTTTTGTGTGTGTGTGTGGGGGGGCGGGGGGGGGCTTGTCTGGGGTTCCCCTTTACCTGCCGGCCTGTACAATTAAAGGGGAAGCGCTGTATGCTAAGGGAGGGGATGGCACACGGCCCTGCAGGACCCTGGCCTGATGAAGCAGTCTAGAGAACGGATGCTAGTCCTAATTAGTAATACATCCTCCTCCTGTCAGTTGATGTCCCCCCTTTGTGTTGTAAAGCAATCTTCTATCGTGATTTTAGCAGAGCGACTGGAATAACAAACAAACAGAAACACATATTTGTTTCACCCTGATGATTGTTGTCGTATCATGTATTAAAATAAGTATTGCACATGCAGGAGCTTTTAAAATGTAAAAAAGAAATCCCAGAATTCATGATTCATTTTTGTTTAATCCACTATGAATGTTGCTGTGACCAGTCAAATCTGGCCACCCCAAACACACACACACACACACACACACACACACACACACACACACACACACACACACACACACACACACACACACACACATACACACACAGACAGCCAGCATCTTAACCACAACCTTTATACATCCGTCTACCTGACAACTGCAAAGACAGCGGGGCCTGAAACAAGCTATTTTCTTCAAGAGGTCAGTTTGGGAAAACGAAACACAACGGCGAGCGCCGCATCGTGTGTGTGTGTGTCTGTGTGTGTGTGTGTGTGTGTGTGTGTGTGCGTGGCTGCTGAGACCGCCGTTAGATGCGCTGTCACACGGCGCCTTCATATCTCGCTGTGTGTGTTTCTGCGTGACTGACGGATTGGAAACAGAAACACTGTGTGTGTGTGTGTGCGTGCGTGTGCGCGTGTGTGTGCATGTGTGTGTGTTCGAGGAGGTGTGTAGGTGTGTTTTCTGTGAGTGAGTGACAGAGTGGAAACAGAATCAGAGGCCTGGCAGTGAAAGACGAGCCGAGTGGAAGCATCTGGAAGACAGAGAGGGCCCCCATCAATCACGACTGCACTGCCAGCGCTTTCACACAGACACACACACACATACACACACACACACACACACACACACACGCGCAAACACACACACACATATACTGTATCGTACTGTACATAAAACACACTCAAAAACATAAATGGCTCCAGCAAATAATGAGGTCCAATTCGATTTTATTGGGAAAGAGACACACAGGTGAGCTGAAAGCATCCTTTGGGTTATCCTTTCCATCACTGTGCTAATTCATCAAAAGTTCCTAAGCACCGTATGACTGAAAACAAGCACCGACGAGAGGTGACATAAACGGGAGCCCTTGAGCGGGACCCCGAACGCATAACCAAAAACTCCCAGAGAACGCTCAGTCCATCTCGTCATCCATCACGGCCAGGTGGATGAGAGGCGGAGTCTCCACCTTGACCGGACGAGCACATCGCTCTGGTGGGTCTGCTGATTCCACCCCCCCCCTCCTCCCCACCCCCTACCCCCTGCCTGAGTCACGATTTGCATGGAGAGAGAATGGAGAAAAAAAAGAGTGCGAGAGAGGTGGAGGAAGAGGAGGAGTACGAGGGAGAGCGCGGAGAGGGAGGAGGAGAAGCCCCGGAGTGTAACTCAATATGGGAGAAAGTGTCACGTTGACAAATGTAACGCAGCGTGATCTATTAGTTATACCGCAGACTATGTTAAACAGCTGCCCTCGTGGTGCTCTGGTGTTGGTTCACACACACTCACACACACACGCACACACACACACACACACAGTCGGTCCAGTGGCCATCTCTATCATTGGTTGCCTTTGGAGAGAGAGAGAGAGAGAGAGAGAGAGAGAGAGAGAGAGAGAGAACAGCGTTAGACAGCTTGTTTCTGACAACAAACAAAGGGAAACTAATTTAGTCCTGTGGGTTCTCTCTCTCTCTCTCTCTCTCTCTCTCTCTCTCTCTCTCTCTCTTATCCTCTCCCTCCCTCGGTGCTGGAACAAACAAATATTTGTCCTCATTACTAATTAAACAGCAGCGAAAGAGAAAGTGCGTGCAGGGAAATTGACGACGTTGTAACCCCCACCCCCCCCTCCCCCCTTCGCAAACACACACACACAAGGCTCTGCATCCTCAAAAAAAATACAAAAAAATAAATCGTTTTTAAAAGAAAAATAGTGTGTGTGTGTGTGTGTGTGTGTTGTGATTTACGAGCGGCGTTGCTCGGTTGCTGTTGGTAGCATCCACCTGTAAGCCATTCATAAAGCGAGCAGCTTGAATAATGAATGGCTGGTGTCTGGGGCCGAGGCTCGGCTGTGCCGTGCCCTGGTGGCTGTTTTAAATGAATAGGAATTAGTGGGCTAGAATGAGGCGCCCAGCACCTTTTGTGTATGTGTGTGGGTGTGTGCGTGTGTGTGTGTGTATGTGTGTGAGAGAGAGATTGTTGTTTATAGGCACAAGGGACGGCCATTTATCAGGCAGCCGCCATGTTGGCAGGAGCAGGGGTGTGTGAGGGTTTGCCGGGTTTGGACTACGGGGCATTTAAAAGGGAAATTTCAGTTTGGTCTTGGTCTTGTTTTCAAAGTTTTCGGCCCAGTTACTCCCCAAAATCATTCAGATCTGGGGACGTCAGCTCTTTAATGAAAATGCCATCAATTGCTGTCAATTGCTCGGCTGTTGTTTACGTACATTTTTATTGTCTTTATTTCCCCTTTTCAGACGCTGGGTTCGAATGGACCAAATAGGGAACCCATGCTCCACTTTAGTAGTCTAATTCGTGCTGACAGAAGGGGACTTCTCCATTTCTGTGAAGCCGTAGGCCCAGGCCGTATCGTAGGGCCCGCCGGAGGGGAGGGAGGCCCGGGAGAAGCAGAACCAGGACTGAGAGTTTCAGACTGCACAGACCTCTGCTGCAGTAAAATGAGAGGTTTTTCTGCAGCTGATGTGTGTCAGGGGCGGCCGAAATCATCCTCGTCGTCAGATGTAATAGTGAAATGGATATATAGTGTATAATGTATATATAGATACACACACACACACACACACACACACAAGCACTTTCCATTTGTTTTCTTGTTGGGTTGAACTCAGTAAATCTGCTCCGTTATATTTTTAGTCTCGGTCTTTAGGTTTATGGTGGTCACCTTTACACTGGGTATCATGTTTATCACATTAGCAGCCGACACAACGTGGAATATTATTGTGATTTTATTTGCATATCCTGTAAAGTCTGGCATGTGGACTGGAGAAAAATTCTAGCGGTCAATGGTTGTTTTTCTCCTGTAATTTGATGTTTTCTGTAACTTAAAATGCTGCTGACCGAGAAGAAACACACATCCAACTCAAGCTTCCTGTAACTTTAAAGGCTCTGCACCCACACGGGTCTTTTTATTGACTCTGGCTGGACCTCAGGAGAGGGAGGACGATGTCCATCAAACACACGTTTGTCCACGCTCACCAATTGGGACGTCCCGATATGAGGTTTTGAGATCCTGGTTACTGCCAAAGGAAATATCACGGTTTCACAATTATTATACAGAATAGTTCTAGTGAAGCGAAAGTATTTATTAACACGTTGTGAACTACTCCTGTCCCAGTTTAAACCGTTTTGGTCTCGTACATTTAGCTAGTTAAGTAAGGCAAGGCGAGGCAAGTTTATTTGTATCGCACATTTCAACAACAAGGCAATTCAAAGTGCTTCACATAAAACCATTAAGCATTAAAACATAATGCAAAAGAAAAGAAGATTTAAAAACAATTAAGAACATTCATTTAAACATTAAAAACAGTCAGTAAAACATTAAAAAGCTAAATAAAATAGAATAAAAGTTGCAGTGCAGTTCAAGAAATAAAATGTGTATAAAGTATACAGTAAAGTAAAGTATGTTTTTTTTACCTTGACTTTGGCATAAAGGGTGGATAATTATCTCGAAGATCTTCTTGGTTTTTTTTATAGTACGTTTTGCAAATTGGATTCTTCCGCGAAAACTCCCTGGTAATTTCGTAGATATTCAAAAATGCTGTCATTTTTTTTTCTTCCACTGGAGATTTAAGGCCCTTTGGTGAATATATAACGCTAAAATGTCGGACATTTTTACAGCGCTTCAGGTGAGTGGCACGACTGTCAGCACACACAAAACAAACCGACGCACACACACACACACACACACACGTGTGTTAACGTGACTCGGGGAGATCTCACCGCACACGCAAACAACGTGTTCGTCATCGCGGAGCAACAGGGCGGGATTTTGGAATCTTCTGCAATCCTTACGGTTATAAAAAACGTTGCGTAACCGCCGTTATGGCAAAATCCGGTTCATCCCGAGTCACGAGAAGAGGGTCTAATCAGGGCCATGAGACAAACACCCCCTCCTCAGGTTAGCCAAACTTATTGGGAAGAGGAAATGAAGTCGGTCCAATTATTTACCTCGACCGTCTGCCGTAAACATTCATCACAGATTGGACTTCCTGGTTTGCCAACACCTAAGTCGTAACAGAGAGAGGCAGTGGAGTGTTAATGTCACACCATTCTTTTGTGCCAGCAACAAGCAGTGTTATCAATTAGCGTTTCACTTCAGAGTGAGTCGGATGCGCGCGGAAGCGGTCCTAACGGTGAGGGTGTAAGTAGTGTAATGAATCAGTGCTGCCATTAATGACTCTACTTCTCCAATGAGTGACGGCTAATGAGTAATTCATTACTTATTCATGCCGCTCTTCATGTGCAGCAACACGCTTTGTGAGGATTTCCCGGAGTTATGGACGTTTCTTCTCATGCATTCACTGTCTTTACCCACTCACAGCAAACACACACACACACACACACACACACACACACACACACACACACACACATGCAGATAGACAGCGTATTGGCCTACGGGGACAACACTCGGAGCCACTAATGTCACATTCGCTCCTCGCCTTTGTGCATTGTTCTGGGTTGTAACTATGGGAGAGCGTTATGGCCGGCCATTTGTGTCTCCAAATTGGCTCGTTTGTTGCCTCGGCCGCTTCCCCTCCCCCCCTCCCCCATGCCCCCTCCCCCATGCCCCCCCCCCACCCCTCCCCACCCCTCCCTGCCATTGGGCTCCCGCCGCGCTTTGGCTCCAAATGGACGCCGCACTTGAGCGAGGCAAGTGGAGCTGGAGTTGAGGGTCTGAAATAACAATAATGCTGCGATATAGTTTAGTGCTTTGTGTCAAAGGGCCGAAGCTCGCCTCTTCCTAATATGATGGAATATAAACATGAAAAACCGAAATGTCGGACATTTTCCGTGTTATGTAGAGCTGTGCAGTCTGTGTGGGAATTTAACCTCAACCACGTTGAGTGGGCGGTCCGATCCTCGACTGCTGGAGTTTATTTAAACCTTCCAGCCATCGCTAGCCATGTACTCACTGACCACTTCTTTCTGGGGTTTCCCTCCGGATTTCATTCCGTTTCCTCGAGTCCAGATTTCTTCCGCCCCAGGTCGAGACGTTTTCTACTTGTGCAGACGCGGATTTTGTTCCAGATTGATTTGTTTCCACTCGCGTCTTTCCATTGACATTCTACTGCACTTCCTGAACAATTTGCTTTGTGCACATGCGGCCTGACAGAAATGTTTGACATATTCTATCAGCACAAAACCAACTAAAACTAATCACTGACATCCTATTTGATTTGGTCTATGAGTGATATTGACATGAACAATTTTTCTTTTGAAATAATTAAATTTTTTAAATAAGAAGAAGAAGGAATCATTTAAAAAGGCAAAATAAATTATAAATAAATTATAGAAAAAATAAAGCCTCCCTTGTTTTATTTCAATCTGTGAACAGTTGTGTTGTTTTTCAAACTTTTTATTAGTGTCTTTCATATATGTGGGTGTGTCCACGCCAGCAGGTGTGAGCGTGTGTGTCTGTGTGTGTGTGTGTGTGTGTGTGTGTGTGTGTGTGTGTGTGTGTGTGTGTGTGTGTGTGTGTGTGTGTGTGTGTGTGAGCCCCCTTTAACAACTACCATCTGCTGCGAATCAGCGTTCTTCTGTCGGCAAATGTGTGTTTGTAACATCGGCCCAGTGTAGCAAACAGTCAAATAGCTAGCAGACACTGACCTTTTCTTATGTCCGGAGGCACACGCACACACACACACACACACACACACACACACACACACACACACATATACACACAATCCATCCATCCCAGAGTAACACAAACACACACGCACACAGTGCGTACGGTCTGTTGCTTCTCAGGCTTTGTGACAGCTGTCAGTCAGTCACTCGTGCGGTAAACACACACACACACACACACACACACACACACACACACACGCGCGCGCGCGTGCAGAGTTCCGGGCAGTGTGGAGGTTTAGTGGTCCGTGTGATCAGATTGGTGGACAGACAACGTACGGCCCATGTTAGGACAATAACAACCCTTTAGGACATGATCTCTGAATACCAGTTTGTGTGTGTGTGTGTGTGCGTGTGTGTGTGCGTGTCACCCCTCTGGCTCTGCTGATGTGAATACCAGTTTGACAACTGCCACCCTGAGATGATTGACACATCTGGGGTCAAACAGGACAGGCCAAATACGCACACACACACACACACACAGAAACATACATAAGTATTCAAATATTCACTCCGGACAGGATGCCAGCTTTCTGAAGCACTTTTTCATGCCGAGTCTTTGGCATGATCCAGCTGTCAAATCTCCGCCGGTGGGAGCAAACCGACGATGACGTGAGTCAGATATCAGCGCTTTCATTCCTGCTTTCGTCTTCGCGACTCACGGACAGGCCGGACGGTCGCTTTGATTATTTCTGAACTTTATATAACTAATAATATTGTTAAAGCCACAGGCTGCAACAGATGCACGGCAGCTTTCTTCTTTTTGGTCGGGCGTTCAGCAGCAGCTGGCATGTTGACACCCACGGCGACGCACAATCTGTGCCACACACTCGCAGCCAGCTGGCCTCTTAAGCGGCCCGCGAAGGCCGAGTAACTACCTGGTCGATCCGATCGCTTCTAAATAGTCTGTGCTGATGGTAATGCGGACACATAATCATCACATCAGAACCTATTTACACATCCAATATTTACTAGCTAGTGCTTCTGCAGCTAAATGATCCACTATGTTTGCCAGCTCGTCGCTAATTTAATCCACTTGGTGCTGGGCTGGTGGTTTGCAGTGGGTTTATCGGAGCTTTTTTTGCTGTAAACAGCTTTCTGCTGCAGCTGGAGACGGTGCTGATGAGAGCGGCAGGGCCGAATCGAAAGAGAAGAGCTGCAGGCTGTAGAATCGAAACGTTGGGTCTTGAAGAGGTTAAAATGCATTGAAGCTCAGAGGAACTGCAGAATAATTGGATGATAATTCTCAGTGTTTTTTTTATTCTGAGCCACAAATATTTTGCATCACATATGGTCATTTGATCCACCGTTAAAGGAAAACGTTTCATCAATATTTTGTTTTTTACTTAGTAACGTGATCATCGATATCCTATTTCTAGGATATCTGCACGGCTGACACCTTGTGCTTCCTGACAACTGTCACCATGACAGGCAACAAAATACCTCGATCATCCATGATCAAGACCAAAATGATGAATAGATAGATATCTAACTCTTCTCTCTTAATATCTGTTAAACAAGGCGCCGCTCCCTTGTGAGTGGACCCGCTGTGACTTTCACGAGCTTTAAAAGTGAACGTCATTCCACAACATGCAGAGTACCCGCTCTTGTTTAATGGCCCATCGCCTCGAACACGGGCCCACTATGACGCCATACTGGGTTAAATCACACTATTTATGACCCAATTTCTAACGCTAATGCATAGAGGCACATAAACTCCACCAGCACGCATGACTGGGTCTCAGGTTGTCTCACGTCGGGACCGACCGGTACGTAAATGATGCGTTCGCTCGCTGCGGAAATCTCCACATCACGCCATGTGTGACGTCATTTGTCGTCCTAAAACCACAAACTGATCTTTGTGGACATCCAACTTGTAGAATTGTGAGCAGGACAACCAGGCGATGAGCTGGAACGCTCCTCAAAGGAGCTGCAGATTCCTGGGATATGTGTCACCTCAAGAGACCCCTTTCACGTTGTCGTTGTTTTCATAATTTGATACATTACTGTAAAAATTAGACATGCACTGTTTTCAACTTTCTTGTCCAAGTCCGATTTCTGTTTTTTTATTCCGATTTTCTTTCTCAGAACTATCATTGACAGCAAGGTTCCAGAACTTTTTCACCACCGACCCCAAATCATGTTTTCAACCATCCCAAAGTCAGTTTAAACCATAAAAAAATATCTTCAAATGTTATGTTTTTCATTTGTTATTGTCATCTATAGAGGTTATTTTAATATCAAATGATTAGGAAGTAAATTATTGTAAATTAAATCTATATACTTGCTATGATTTAAAAAAATAAAAATAAAATTAGTAATTTTAATGATGTATGCATTACAAGCTGCTTGGAGCTAGTGTTAGGAGGTCATAATTCCCTCTCTGATATCCGTTTCATATATTCGGTGAAAACATCTCAAACAAATGGATTCATTCAAGTTTCTCACCAAAAACTACATTTTAGATGATTCCATTTGAACACATCAGGATAGCCATCTAATTTACCTTCGCTCAATACTGTCCGTGTGTGTATGTGTGTGTGTGTGTGTGTGACGTTGTGTGGTCCATTAACCAAAATAAATAAATTACAGCCACTTTAACATCAAAAATAGTGAATCTGATTGATTTCAATGTGATTCGCTTTGTTTCAGGTATTCTATAAGAAAACAAACATTTATTTATATTTCCCCTTGTTTGAAGAAAAGGACTTTTTCTTTTTTCCGATACCCGGAAGAGGATTGATTGACTGAACGGAGGAAGACCACGTGGTGGATACGAGAAGGGAGGAAACCGCATCGACAGAGAGAAAGAGAGACAAGGTGAAAGGAAGACAGAGGTTGTCATAAGAAACAGAACGAGGAATAGAGAGAGAGTGACAGAGTGAGAAAGATAGCGAGGGACGCAGAGAGAGAGAGAGAGAGAGAGAGAGAGGTGCCTTTGGGCAGTACTTTCACCTCCACTGACATTTAACTAAAAACCAATCTCCATGTCTGCCATCTACAGCCCCTCACCTCAGGGCTAGAGGGTTGGAGAGGGCTCTCTCTGTGTGTGTGTGTGTGTGTGTGTGTGTGTGTGTGTAAGCGCGGCAATTTGCGAGCATGGATTTCGGGGGATGGAACGCGTGGACGTTTGTGTGTGTTGAGTGCGAATAGAGAGAGAGAGAGAGAGAGAGAGAGCACAAGAATGTCCATTGTCCCCTGGGTGAGGTCAAGGTCTCTGTCCCCACTCAACATCATCACCTCCTCCATCTACACACACACACACACACACACACACTCACACAGCGCCAATAATCATGCCATTGAATCAAATATATAATCAGAGAGGAAATGTCCCCTCGTCACCACCATGCCATAATCCTGCAGGAATTGGAATTGGAAAACTTATACAAGGGTTAGCCGGTGCAGCGGGATGGTGCCCCAGGGCCTCGGCAGAGCAGGGGGGTGTGGGGGGTGGAGATAGTGGGGGTGATGACACAAGAGAGTGAGACATACAGATAGAGAGAGAGAGAGAGAGATATATAGGAAGACGGGATACAAAAAAAAAGGAATGGAAATGAAGAGTAGGAATTTGTAAAAGAGAAGATGATAGAGATGTTACAGGCTGAATGAAAGAGAGAGAGAGACAGGGGATAAAACACGTGTCTGAGTGTGTCCTTCCTCACGTTTGACATACTGCTCAGGGTGTTACGACCCCCGCCCGCTCTCTTCTTTAACATCGCCGCAATCTCCAGCGTTTCACAGGAGAGGGTCTCTGAGCCGGGGTTAACTGCCGGCCCCCCGGGGTTCGCGGTGACAAACAAACTGCCCCTCCGCCCAACCACCGGCCCCCGACTCCACAAACGGCCCGGTGAAATTCGTCACGTGGGGTAGGGTGAAGCTTAAGAAGCACAAAAAAATATATCCGTCACTCGTCTCAGTTGCATTCATTCCCCGTAAATTTAGACAATTCCGATTGGCAGTTTTGAGTGTCAGTGTATTGGGTTTTATCTACGAGGCGTGGATGGAAGGAGCAACGAAGTGATGACTTAGGAGGAGTAAAGGCCCTTTTATTTTGTCTGTAAGAAATTCTCGTGTCAATATATTTTTAGAAGTGTGTTTCTTGTTCATGCGCACTTTCACACATAACAAGAATTTTGCGCTGCCAAAAAGGGACTGAATTTTTTTCCGGAAAAGGTCAACTTTCTGAGCTTTAGCACCGCCAATAAAGGCATCAACCGTCCGTGTGTAAAGGCCTTCGGGCCCGACTATAACTCTATACATATAATGTATGTTAGAGATGGCACAAAGTGTATGACGCGTGTTCTGTCGTGAACTGGGAACAAATCCGGGCTTTAACCTGGTTTTGCGTCAACCTTCCCGGTGAGATGGCCGTACATTTACCGGCAGTGCATCCTCCAGCGATGGAAACTCCTATAACTTAGTTAGTATTAAGCAACAAAACTATACTTATTGAGGAAAAGGAAAATATCTTGAATTACTTAGTTAGGTTAAAGAAAATATCTTGAACTACTTAGTTAGATTAAGGAAAAGATCTTGAACTACTTAGTTGACCATCAAGTGGATTACATTGATTTAACTTTCGCGAGGTATCCACAAATTACAGTGCACTCATTCTCCGTAGATATAGATAGGAACTCTGTCTGAGAACAGCCCTCCGAAAGTCATTTCTCTTCAAAGCCCTCTGACCAGGCCTGTGAAAACGGACTAATAAAAAGGAATATGCAAGCGAACGCTGTATTTGAGAAGGTTAAAGATGCTCTTAACATATCGCTTCTAATATTTACGTCATAGGTCAAGGTCGAGTCACGCAACCAATGATCTGCAACTAGTGGACCGGATCGGTCTCCCTCAGCATCCAGCACCTCTATCCTCATGACGCCCTCATCACCTTTACTGTCTCTTCCTCTTCTCCCTCCCATTTTCTTTTTTTCTTTTTTTTCTTTTTAATCCAGTCTTTCTCCTTCTCATTTCTTTTCATCTGTCTCTGTCATTCCCTCAATTTGCTCCCTCCACCTGCCCCGCGTTGTCTTTACCTCCCGCTCCGTCTCTGTCCTCATCTCTCCCTCCTTTTCTTGTTGTCGCGGCGAGGCCACCGCTGTCGGGGAACTTTTCCCAACCTCCTCATCCTCTCATTTTTCATCAGGCCCTCTCCGACACCCCCCACCCCCCACCCCATCCACACACACACACACACACACCGGCACCCGTCTCCCCCGTTCATCCCCTCCCTCTCCTCTCTCCCTGTCCGTCCGTGGCACAAATGCATTTGTTCAATACCTCCAGCAAACAGATTAGCGAGCTGTTATCAGCGACAGGGAGACGGTGATAATGGTTTTCACCACATCTTCTCTCTGCCACAGATTAAAATGGGCCAGGTCACCCATCACACACACACACACACACACACACACTTTCACGTTCACTCACAAACACATGCAAACAGCTGCGTAACCACGACAATGTCAAATAAATACACACATTTTGATCTAATACGCATGATAATACACACATGGCCTCACACAATCATGCATTATGAAAACATATTGTAACTTATATGTTCACATGCAGTTCACGCGCACACACAAACACACACACACACTTCCACAACAGGAGCAATATGCAATCTGTTTTCCTCTTCTGCTCCTCCATCCCCCCTCTCTCCTCCTCTCCTTGTCTCTCAGCTTGCCATTGGATTTCCTGTCCAATCTATTGTCGCAAGCCGGGGCCAAAAGATACAAGGTGAAGTCAGTTTCAATCTGATGGGCCATTGTTTTGGCTTTGGCTTTTCACACACACAAACATGGTCACGCACACATTTTATACCAGCCGATTCTCTGTTCGGCCATCGATCGTAGCTTCGCCCCCGCTGCTTGTCACCTTGGTGGTGGATGTGTGTTCGAGCATGTGTGTGTGTGTGTGTGTGTGTGTGTGAAAATCTGATCAACTTGACGCTGCTTGATTAAGCGGGAAAAGTTTTCTTTTCAACATGGGTGAAGTTGGGCTACGTTTCTCAAAGCTTGAAGTGCTTCAGGTCAAGGTCATATTTAGCATGTTAGCATCTTTATGTTTGACCCGAGCCTGAACAGTATGCATCCAACTCTCAGATTCAATTTGAAGCCGGGTTCAAGATTGCAATTGTATTGGCTGATAGTGCCGATAGAAACCTGAAGGTCTGTCTGCATCCTAACGCTAGGAAGCACTATAGTAGCGGCTACGTGAATACAAACATCAGCAGCAGCCCAGACTGGCCACAGGGATAAAAACTCTTCTTCAACCTATGACATGGTCTTTCTCTCCGACTCCTCCACAGGGCCGGGTAGACACTGAATGGACGGCCCATTTTAACCCCAGATTGGTCCAATGTCCAATTGTGATTAACCATGCTGGCGGTCAGTGCGATGTTTCTCTCCCCTTGTAAACCCCTCCAGCGGCGCCCTTAGACCGGTCAATAATTAATGCTAGGGATGCTCTGTGTTTTACGGGAGGCCCGTGTTTTATCGCTGTGCCACATCATTCTCATTAGGCCAGATTCGATCAAGATTCACTGTACACAAAGACACACGGAGAGAAACACGGGGAGATACATGGCAGTAGAGAGAGTGAAGCAAGGTGACGCAAACAACCGGACCTAACTGACCACCTTAAATAGCTTCTGCTCCTGCACTCTGTATGTCCCTTCCTCTATCACCATCTCCACCTAACCCATTAGTAGGCTTCTCTCTACAACCCTAGGCTTCGGTGTGTGTGTGTGTGTGTGTGTGTGTGTGTGTGTGTGTGTGTGTGTGTGCGAGTGAGAGACAGAAAATAAAGCGGTTGTGTGATAAGATATACATATTTAATGAGACGGAACGAGATGTGGGTGAGGGCAAGGTCAGGGGTGACACACACTTCAAACATGCATAGCCACTCTTAGACATGTTAACATATACATACTAAGTGAAGGCCACACACACAAACACACACAGACACACACACACACCACACACACACACAGCAGAGTGCGTGAAGTATGGTCTCATTAGGCAGGCTGTATGGGATTAACAACGGCAGTGACATTTGGTGGCTTGTAAGCGACCAGTCTATAAAAACAGACTGGAAAGGTGTGTGTGTGTGTGTGTGTGTGTGTGTGTGTGTGTGTGTGTGTGTGTGTGTGTGTGTGTGTGTGTGTGTGTGTGTGTGTGTGTGTGTGTGTGTGTGTGTGAGATATAAATGTTTCTACATCTCCAATTTTTCCTCTCACACTGTGTCGCGGACACAAACGCACACACATGTACACGTACACCTGGCAACAGAGGGGCCCCGACGTATTTGATAGGAGAACCTTATTATTTGTCCCCTGGGCATTTTAGCCGGTCTAGTTTTTGTTTTTTTCAGCTGTAGTCAAAGTGATTATGTGATCCAACTTTTATTACGCAGCTTTGTTCTAATACAAAGCTCCCACCCCAAAGGATTCTGGGTGAACGTGTGTGCCAACCGTACCTCTGTCATTTTCTGACTTTGTATCCGTCACTCTTTTGGTTGTTTTTTTTCTCTGACGATCTCCTTTTCTCTCGTCCTCCCCGCTTGCTCGCTGCCTACCTCCCGCCAATAAACACATGCAAACCCGTACAAGCGCACCTACACTCGGCGGCTGCATATTCTAACGCACGCACGCACACACACACACACACACGCACACAGACACACACACAGACACATATACACACACCTTCTACAATTTACCGTCTTGAGGGTGGTGGATGGCAGAGCAGGCTCAGCAGGCACTGGCTGCCAAATAAGCCAATATAGAGGAGATATTCTGGTTAATGAGCTGCAGAAATACAGTTCTCACCTAGTGTGTGTGTGTTTGTGTGTGTGTGTGTGTGTGTGTGTGTGTGTGTGTGTGTGTGTGTGTGTTTATGTGTGTGTGTACGTTCGAGGGAAAGAAGAAAGGGTGGATGGGTGAAAAAAATTGTCAATATTGTGTCTTCCCTGTAAAGTTTCAGCGTCACTGTAATCTTCCTTCTCGTGTCTTCTTCTTCTGTTCTTGCTTTTTAAAGTCTACTCTCAGCCCCTGCTTGTGTGGATGTCTGTCGGTGAACCAAATCTTTCCCGCACGCCACAACAGCTTGGGTTTGTTTCTGTAGATAGCTTCTACTGGTCATGGTAACGTTGTACCAGACAAAACCAGGCGGCAACCTCCGGTTCTGAGTGGAGCCAATGCGGAAGTGCCTTAAAACTCCCATTCTCTCTACTGACCATCAGGGGGCGATTGCTCTGGTTGCAAAAAGAAGTCTGGTTGTATAGAAGTCTGTGAGAAAATGACTCTACTTCTCACAGTAAACATTGTAAATATGAGTTTATGGTCTCAATCTCTAGTTTCAAGTCTTCTTCAATACAGCATGATGCTCATTTAGTAAACTATGGTCCATTGAGAGTCAAATAGACCATAAAGCGGAGTATGCTTTAGGGCGGGCTTACTGTGATTGACAGGTTGCTGAGCCAAATACGGCATCTCTACGTCACTCCAAATATAATAACTTCTGTTCATTGGTTGCAAAAAGCCAAGATGGCCGACGGCTGCAACCAAAGATGGCGACGGCCAAATCGCCAAACTCAAGGCTTCCAAACAAGCAGTACACAAAGTAACGGGTGATGTCACCATAACTGCGTCCTCTTCTTATGTACAGTCCGTGTACAAATTCTCTGCTCAGATTGTGGCAACGTCACTAAAAATGGGTCCAAGTTCATAATCGATCTGGGGTTTGTTTGTAACCTGTATGATCGCTTAACTAGATGTGTTTGTTGTTCTGTTCAAACATTTTTTAGCAATGTTCACCAGAGTAGGTTCCAGTAGAGAAAATAAAAGCTGCAGTAAACCTGGCTTTCCTTTAAGTGTCTTAAGAAAAATATTGTCATTGTATTCCAGTGTAGGCGATGATATCATAGTGTTGACCATTGGTGCTTTTACTAAATATTCACGCAAAGACATTTAGTATCAGTAATAATGTGGAAAAGACAACACTTAAGGCGTATGATGATATCCAAAGATCTAAGACGATATCGAGTCTCATATCACGATATCGGTATAACATTGATATATTGCCACGCCCTACTTCACGCCATGCATTACATTTTGCAAAAATGAACTCTCGTACACTTGGCGCGGAGACTTTCTGCATAAAAAGAGTGACGCAGACGGACGACGCAAGTTCTCTACAGCTAATCAGCCGTTAATCGCACGTATCGCATATCTGACATGCACGCCTGAAAATCGGATATTGCACAGCCTGACACAGATTGTAATCGAGATTTTATGGGACCCCGTTTCACGCAGCGTGACGCGCAGCCGTCCTGCAAGATCGCTGTCATCACACCGTGCATGAGGGCCTTAAGGTACGGTGAAGGTTAAGCAATTAAAAGACTTGATTAAGGGCTCGGAAAGAAGAAGAAAAAATGCGAGTTACGGTTTGGAAAAAAAGGTCAACATTAATTGTTGAAACTGGGCGGGAAGCACTACACACCCAGACCTTTTTTTTTTTGTTGCTAATTTTATAAAGGACACACTGCCTCCTGCATTGGCACTGAGCGTTGCCAACGGGCGTAAATCATGTGCTGCAAAATATCGACTTACTGGACTGGTGAGGGAACCATTGGGCAATAGCTACAGTATCACATCGGTCATGTGATGTTGCCTGCTGTAGTCCTCACAATCCCATAACAACTATTAACAGCGCTACAGTGCAGCGGCAGTGTGCCGGTGCGCAGTGCATTCATTTCACAGGTAATGCTAAAAAACAGAGAGCGGATAAAGATAGAGTTTCACTCCCTCTACTCCTCCCCTCCGTCACCCTCTACTTCCTTCTCTTTACCTGCAATTTCATAACTTCTTCTCCTCCTCCTCCTCCTCCTCAGACCATTTCACACCGTCCCTTTCTCCATCACACTCTCCTCTCCTTTCACCGTCTCTTTCTCTCTTTCTCTCTTTCTCTCTCTCTCTCCGCTCTCCACATCTCTCCCTCTGTCACCGCGGCGATGATTATGACTAGTGAGCATAATGCATAGCCATGAATAGGACTGTCCGGCTGATTGTGATGTATAGCTTTTCATTACCGCTCCCCAGCCCCCGTCATTAGGCGCAGGGAGGATGGGTGGAGTTGGTGGGAGAGAGAGAGAGAGAGAGAGAGAGAGAGCGAGAGAGAGAGAGAGAGAGAGAGAGAGAGAGAGAGAGAGAGAGAGAGAGGTGAATGGAGGCGACGGCGGTGGGGTATCTATTTATCCGCTAATTTGTAAGAAAAAGCCCTCCCCCTCCCCGTGCGGTGGCAATCAGGGGACAAGGTAATCGCCCCGCACGTGCGAGAGGCCCCGACGGCCGGCACCTGATGAAGAGCTATGTGGTGTCAGGCTATTGTGTGCAAGAGAGAAACGGGGGGTGGAGGGGAAGCAAAAAAAGAGGGAGAGCGTGTTCGTGCGATACACTTTGAAAAGTATCCATCTTATTTTACACAACGTGAGAAAAGGTGCCGAGGTGGTGAGGTAATTCCACTTGTTTCCGATGCAAATCGACTTCTTTTTTCACAAACCAAGAGTCCGTTTCTTAATAAAAGTAGTCTACCTCATTCCGCCTCCTCTCAACAGCAGCGATACTTGCAATGGGGACGGATTTCCGTGCATGTGACTGAGTCTGAACCAAATGATGTGTTCAAAGACTTTGAGATCGCCGGGTGTTGAAACCTCTTGGGACTTTCTGACAGGGGATACGTAAACCAGCGAGACACAACGTGCGAATTAGTGACCTCTAGATGGGTTCTTAGTTCACCTCAAAAGAGAAAATACTCCTGTTACCTGTAGTGCTATTAATCAATCTGAATTGTTTTGGTGTGAGTTGCCTAGTTTTAGAGTTAAATATGTGTATTAATATGTACTTTTGATTTTGGGGTGAACTGTTTCTTTTACTTTGAAGAGAGCAAAGGAAGTGGTGTCCCTGTGCCTCCAGGCTTGAGAGTGGTCTACTCATCCAACTCTCGGAAAGGACGAAAAAAAAAAAGTCTCTTGATTTAGACTCAGACAGTTTGCACACATGGATGCTCTTTCTGAAAATAAAAAAAATAAAACGATAAAGAAATTGTATATAAAAATGCATTTCAAGACCTCGTGCGAGATGAAAGGCCTGTTTGAACTGGATGTATTTGACAACGCGCAGACCAGCCATCTCGATGCCGGCGCGGGGGAAGCTGGCTCCTCCCCCTCTCATCCCGTCGGGTAATTAATAACCATTTGGTGTGAATGGCAAACGGCACAAATGGAGGGGAGAGAGCGGGCCTCCCTGTGCTCGGCCTCTGATAGCCATCGGATACACACACTGCCACACGATCCTGGCTGTCAGAGAGTGGAAGAAGGGCGCAGACACTTGGGGGTGGGAGTGGGGGTGTGTAGGGGGTTGGGGAGGTGTAGGGGGTTGGGGGGGTGTCAGCGTTTCTACCTCATCAAAGGTGGAGACATGGACGGGTCGGGGTTGGAAAAAAAAGGACTTAACGAGGGGGGGAATTCATGTATTTCTCATTAACTTGTAAATATGCACACGGATACACACACTCACTGAAAGGGAAACACGGTGATCAAAAGGTTAACTTATTTGATTGATGGTATTGGAATAAAAAATGTCATGATTAAGTTATAGTTATGGGAAAACGGCCGTTATCAAAGCTTTAAGCTTTTTTTTATGTCATATTTAAAAGATATAGGTTCACGATTTCTTAAACAATAGTCTTTTTCAATCAGCATTTCAAACTAAAGAGACTTCACTTTATTTCATTAACTCGGACTGCCAAAGCCTCATTGACTTCTTCAGACAACA
Source organism: Ophiodon elongatus (assembly GCA_016806645.1). NCBI lineage: Eukaryota > Metazoa > Chordata > Actinopteri > Perciformes > Hexagrammidae > Ophiodon > Ophiodon elongatus. The sequence goes on along the minus strand of JACSYO010000610.1, from coordinate 416,592 downwards.
GGAAGTGAAACCTGTTTCAGTGCTCATACGGGCCCCTTAAACATGGCCATCGGCTTGCTTCAAGCTTTTACTCACTATTTACACATTTGTTTCCTCCTCAGACGTTACGTTCGCAGTGACTTTTAACTGTGTAACAGTGGCTGGTGTCGTGTTGCTCTGCTTGTTTCTGGTACAGTTATGCTAACGCCTGTGTAGCGACATCCTCAACAGCACGCTGAATAAGGGGTGTGGAGGTTTACAGTGCAACGGACGGTTTCAACTTTGACACCAAAGCAGTGGCGTTTTCCGAGCACCGTGAGTCCCCTTTTTAGAAAACCTCTCATTTTACTGCAGCAGGGTCTGACAGTCTGACCCCGGCTGGTTTCTGAGCTGAAGAACTTTCTGGTGAACCTCCATGATGGTCTTGTTTACTTCCTGTCGGTCGTATAGGGACACCAGTTGTAAATTGAGACTGCTTCATAACTAATTAAATGTTCCTTACAGTAACTGGAACAAAAATACTTCAGCTGAATAACTTTATCCATCCAAAAAACAAATTGCCATATGCAGATATTACTCCTTTTTTTTTTGCTTTAGTGGAAGTGTAAGAGTGTTGCCATTGAACAAAACCCTGTTTTCTCAGAATCAACAGCACCATCGCTCCGTCTCGAAAGCTGCCCGTGTGGTCGTCCTCCCCCCACACAGCTGTGTCCTGGTAAGTGTGTGTCAGTGATCATCAGCTGAGTGTCTAAAACAAGCCAGATTATGTTGTTTTGCATGTAGGGGAAGTGTGGTGGCGTGACACAGGCAGAGACGCTCACAGCTGTTTGTGATGTCTGGGACAAAAAAACTGTAGGAGGCACGACAAAGGAAGCACATGGTTGGATCATACACACACACACACACACACACACACACAGAGAGAACGAGCAGGATGTCAACATGCTGTCATTAGCTGGATACTCACCAGACGCCATGCAAACAATATTCGATGTACAGTGTTAGAAGTTCCTGCTTCTATCAACTTCATAAAGTCTCGTCCTGGATTCCTGACCGACATAAACATACAGGGCCACGGGAGCATTTGTAGTTCATCTACAGCGGTAGAAACGCGGCTGTAGATGACATGTGGTGTTTCTATTCCTCTGCTGATGTGGAAAACGGTCAATGCAGCCAAAGGTTGTTTTCATATTTTCGTCCTTTAAAGCTATATAAGGGACCGCTATCACTATCAACTGTACAACGTCCCTTTAACAATGAGGCCTGAGGGATTGCGCAACGCTGCCAACGCTGCCCCCGCGGTATCGCACGCTGAAGGATATGGTCTGACTTTTTGTTCCGTGTTTCTTTGACTCTTCGGGTGGGGTGGGGTGGGGGGGGGCAGCTGAGTCTGCAGCTGATGGTGTTCCTTTCCTTTAGTAATTGCTTCACAAGCGGCTGCTAATGCCCAAACGAATGGGAATGGGTGGCGTGTCGCTCTGCGCATTAGCTTTGCGAGCGCTGACCCATTATTAGGATGCAATGCGTAATAAAACGGCGGCTCCGCGCCGGAAAACGTTGCCCTGCGCCATCGGAAACGGCCCCGGGGGCTCGAGCGCTCGGGCATCCATAAGCCTCTGTGGAGATGGCTTGTTGCTTTTTACACACATCCCCGGCTCTGGAGCGATGCCACCCGCTTAGTGCTGCGCATTTCTGCCAAGGCACCGCCGCCATTCACACGCCCCCCCCCCACACACACACACACACACACACACGCAAAAACACCCACGCTCGACAATTAGCGCGTTTCACCTGATCATGAAATTATGTAAATGGCGGAGTAGTCCAGGAGACGCTTGCTTATTCAATTCAAACAGGTCCGGGGCCCCCCATTTACTGGAAATTCTGAAACATTTGACTTAATTAGGAGGACGAGAAGGGTCCGGGACCCGGGGAGAGGGATGAGAGGGATGAGAGAGACAAAGACTTTTAACGGCATCCACTCGCCTCATAAAGAGGTTATTAAGAGTCGAGGCTGAAGATGGCCGCTAATGATGTGTTGGGGAAATTAGGCCGATCAAACATTAAAAGCCGCGCCCCCCCCACCCCTCCCACCCCTCCATCCTGTGGGCAGAGAAGCAGCCAAATGGGTCAATTAGAGAGGTATTATTTCCCTCTTTCCGCTCTCCCTCGCTCCCCCTCTGAAGGAAAGGGAAAACAAGTGGAGGCTGATCTGCATAAAGTGTTTATCAAGACAGACATGTCCACTTAGGGGTGAATACCTCATCCGGCTGCATGCAAACGAGGGGGGAGGGGACAACGTTGGCCACGCGCGTCATCTTCATCGATGGCACCTTTGTGTTTTTTTTCTCACGAGACTCACAGCCGGGTGTACTTCCTGGCCCTGCGTCGCGGTGTCTTCCGACTGTAGGTGAGACCGAGCCTGTTTGTGAAGTTGGCGTGCGGCAGGTTTTGAAGGTAGAGGAAGCAAGAAAGGAGGCGGGTGGGTGGGGGTAGTTGGGGGCTATTAGTGGTCCTCAATAAAGAAGTAATTCGGTATCAACCGTATAATGCTTCGGTCGTAAATTAGAATAACCGAATTAACGTGCAAAGCACTTGAAATTGCCTAAAATAAAGTACAGGCATACATCATGGGAGGATGAGGAGAGTAATGTTCTTGGCAGAGGGTCCGCTCACTATAAATTGCCGGTTTATCCCCTTTTCTACTGTGTTTTTACCTCGCCTTCCGAGTGGCATATTTTCAATTAACTGCCGCACCCTAAATGGAGTTCAATTTCGACTTCGAGGAGGGAATAAATTCCACAACCTGGCGCTTCGTGGTGGGTTAAATACACTTTAGTTCCGTCGCTCTGCGCGCTCTCCTCCCTTGCGTTTGAGAGCGAAAGAGTGGAGCACGAGAAGGAGGGAAAGAAAGAAAGGAAGAAAAAAAAAAGAAGAGGCATCAGAGGAGCGAAGTGTAATTCTCGCGCAGGGTTTGAAATAAATTAGCTCTTAGCCATTCGGGGTTAGGCTAACATATTAGAATTTTCCATCCGCTTGCTCTAAATCATCTTCGAGTCCGCTCGGCGCAAAAGGGCAGGCTGCTCATCTCTCAACTGGTGGGACAGATTGCATTACTGGGCAATATACCTTTATTCCCCCCCTCCACTCCCCTCCACCCCCATTTAATCCTCAGAACGGGGGGAAGGGGTGGGGGGGAGACCAGTGCACGGCTAGAGGTAGTAATAAGACGGCGGAGTCGCGCGTGCGCACAATTAAACATGGAGAAAAAAAAAAAAAAAAAAAACACACACACAAACACACACACACACAAACACGCACACACAAGCATGATTTAGATTACACGCCTCGCACACTTGTATACACGCAGGAATACACCGCCGTCGCCATCAGGTGTCATTTTTAATCAGCTGATAACGTCTTTGTGTTTGTGTTACAGCGAGAGAGGTGTCAAAACAGGGTCCACGCGTCTGGAACACTTAGCAAAAACCACCCAGACACCACACACGCACACACACACACACACACACGCACAGTCAGTATTCTTCTTCAAGTAGCAGGTGTCTTGCCCGTCTCTCCCCCCGTGCATCAGTAATCAACCTTGATGCTCACCGCTGTTGCGGCCATTGATTTTTCTGTTCCACATGTGGGTGAAAATTGCACTTTAAGTTACCCTGAGTGTTAAATTAATAATGAAACCGCAAGAGTGCCCTCTCCTGACTTTCAATTAACACCGTCAGGATTAGAGGGGATGGATGGAGAGAGAGAGAGAGATGGAGAGAGAGAGAGGGAGATATAGAGGGAGAGACTATCCATGACACTCGTGCTCAAGGTTTGGGTTTCGATCGTTTTGGTGTCCTCTCATCATGTGGGAGTTAAGAAAAAAAAGAAGGGGCGGGGGGGAGGACTCCTCTTCGGCACCGTGGTCAGAACTATTATAAACAATATGTGGAGAAAAGAGTGAGAGCCAAGGGCAGATTTGGAAGAATTAGGGCTGCCAAAATTGGCCAAAAATGACGTTTGAATATGCAATCTATTAAAATTAAAAAACACTTTCAAATATCTTTTTTTTTTTTTGTCCAGCAACACGTGTCGATTTCCACTCGTTACACGCATACAGTCTCTTCAAAATAAAACTTCCCATTTTCACAGGAGACAGCTCAGTGAGGTTTCTGGCTAAACGACTTGGTTAGGTTCAGGAACAGATTGTGGGTTTGGGCGTTGATTAAAACACGACAGTTACTTGACAAATAAATAGACGCTGACTTCTCGTTTCACACGGGGGCACGAACGAGTTCATGATTGCGTGGATCGCATATGAATTGATTTCATGGTATATGAATTCCAGCGCATTCATTTCTGTAGGTATAGCTACGAACGCTGGATGACAGCAGCCTGTAACTTTTTTTTCTTTTTTTTTTACAATCGAACATGTATTCAAATTTAGAATAGTGGTTGACAACCCGAAGAAGAGTTCGGTAAGAGGCGATGGAGAATTGCTCACTCAGAATGTGGACACATGACGTACTTTTGATTTCAGTCGCTTGTGTTATTCGGGTTTCGCCTGCACAAGTCAGCTTTCACCCCGAGTAAACTTTTGAGCTTCAAAACTGGGAAAACCCCCCCTCCCTCCAGGAACTCCCCACCCCCGGTTTCTCTAGTCAGGCCGTCCTGTCAAACAGACACGTGTCCACAGGAAGCCAGAGCCAGCCAACACGCAGACAGACAACACGCCAAGCCACGGAGGACACAGGTGCCTACTGGCAGCTGGCCCAGCTGGACACACACACACACACACACACACACACACACACACACACACACACACACACACACACACACGTACACACTGCCAGTTTGTTCTGACCCCGCTTTCCCGTCTCTCTGTCAAGGGAAACACCTGTCTGGTAGAGCTGCCCTGTGTGAGGAAAGTAGGTTTGAGCCAGTGTGTTTGAGTGTGTGTGTGTGTGTGTGTGTGTGTGTGTGTGTGTGTGTGTGTGTGTGTGTGTGTGTGTCTGTTTAGCATTGCAGTGATTTACTCTACTGGTGGAACACTAGTGCCCCGACACTGTCAGGACCGCTTGCCAGCCTCATTGCTGGTGTTTAGTGGAGGGGTCTCTTTAATGGGGGGGTCTCTTTAGTGGGGGGGGTCTCTTTAGTGGAGGGGTCTCTTTAGTGGGGGGGGTCTCTTTAGTGGAGGGGTCTCTTTAGTGGGGGGTCTCACTCCCACTGGGTCAAAAAGCACTCGGACGTTGGGACGACGGACATCGTTGATGATTGAGTTCAACATCGCTGACTTATGACTTATTTCAGTTTTGGACAGCTGTGTGACAACAATGATTCGTTGATGTCCCTGGGAAGTTTTGTATATTATTTCATGACATTTTATGGACTGAACAATAAAACAACAAAAAAGAAAGAATTAACAAGTTAATCAACTGAGAAAAAAAAACATGCGTGACAAACCCATTTCTAATAATCAGCAGTTAAGAACAACTAATCACAGTCATCAAAGGCACTGCACTAGATTCTTAAAGGATGAATTATTTCTTGATTTTGACAAAACAGTCACAATCACATTTTTCATCTTCTTCACCCTACTGTAACACACACACACGAAGAGCATCTGAAAAATGCACTTTTTGTGAGAATACAAAAAAAATAAATGCAAAAATTAAAAAAATACACAAAGTGCAGATAGGGTTATTCCCCACTTTTCCTGGATCATATTGCAGATAGGAGGTTTTGCACTTTGGCCATCGATATTGGCTTCCCCTCATTCCACCACAGTGATGGCAGGAAGAGGCTCCACACGCTGTCCTCTATCAGGTGCTTCCTGTGATTCCTTCATGGTGGAGGTTTACCTGCAGCGTCGAGATGTTTTCAGGAAGTGCTCTGTTGTGAGGACTGGCTGCGATACTGCAGGTGTCGGAACAGTCACACTGAACGTCAGTGAGAGTTCAGCGCCCGCACGTACACACACACACACACACACACACACACACACACAGAGTTGTCAGCGTCCTGCTTTCAGGATAGTACAGTCTGGTCTCTGTCCGTCTCTATAACGCCTTCCTCTTCCTCCTTTTGCATGCCACACACACACACACACACACACACACACACACACACACGCACACATGCGGTGTGTGCGTCTGTTGTTGTTCTCTTGATGTACTCCACAGTCCAGTGTGCTCAGATCATCCTGGCTAATAACTTCCTGTTTCCTGTTTCTGACTCTGCTACTTCCTGCCTGACTGAGCCGCGCGGATCGGGGGCCCGGGGAACACACAACTGATGTTCTGTCACACTCCCTAAAATAAATGTTGCGATCCCACTATACACAACTGGCTCACACATCCTCGCGTTGTTGTTGTTTTTGAATTAAAGGCAGGCAAAGTGAACTGAGGACGTTGCGTCTCTTCACTGATGGATACGAGCTAAAGTCTCACTGTAGATCATCGTTTCCTCGCTCATCATCACACCTCGACTTCTATCTGAAACATCAATCACACCCAAACGGTATATGTCACGAAACTGAATATATCTTTGGGTTTTAGACTGCAGAATGAGCAAAACAAGCATTTGTTGACAGAAGCAGGAAGCTGGAGGGCCGTGAACTCCATCGCGGTGAGGTGGGCTTCATGTGAGCCTCGGCTCCGCGATGAAACTGAAACATTAACTGGATTATCGAATAGTTCTCACTCATGGCACACCGCCTCATTTTATTTTACCACCTGCAAACCAGATTTTTGTTAAAAAATAATATTACAGCAATGAGAACAATAAGCAGGATCTGGGTCAGAGGGCAATTTATTTCCAAATCTTATTTGTATATAAACCCAACAGTCATAATGTTTGTCCTTAAGATTGAAGCCTTGGAGAGTTGGCTACAAGTGGTGCTGGGCTAAAATAACACTGCACTTTACACTATATACAAAACACACGCACACACACACACACACACACACACACACACACACACACACACACACACTAGCCAGTTTCCAGTCAGCTGTCAGCGTCATCCCAAACAGTGAGTCAACATTGTTCTCTCTTTGTTGCTCGGCCGTCCAGCCGCTTGATGCTGACAAAGACAAACGGAGCTCCACAGGATGTTTACCACACCTGTATCCTTCACCTACTCTCTCCAGTACTCTTCACCCCCCCCCCCCCAACTCCCCCAAACCCTACCCTCCCCCCTTCTTTTGTTCCCTGGGCCATCCTCTTCCTCAACTCCTCCCTTCGCCCCGCCCACCGCCCAGGCCGTCACTCAGCTCGTTAACAGCTCACAGGAAATAGCGCGTCGGTGAGCTCATGTCAGCTTCCTGCCCCTGACGCATGCGTGCGATGTTTTGACGCTGGCCAAGGTGAAGCGGGGCAGGACGCGGACGCCGGGGGTTAGCTGGGGGTTGCGCTGCGGATCGCAGAGGCCAAAGCGGCCCATCCCATGTGTCCATTCCAGACGGGTCGACGCGGGTCCAGTTGATTTCCTCGCCCTGTGAAGTGTCTTCCTCTGTTGGGCAATAAAGTCAAATATAATTAACTTCTGATGAAGGGATTGAGCAGGTTTTTCAAAGAGGGATGGAGTCTTAATTTTGCAGTGATAGCACACAAATAAATGATGCAACAAAAGAAAAGCGGGTTCGGGACTGTTAATGTCATCGGTGTGTTCCCGGCATGTGCTCGCTCCTCTGTCGGGGCCCGCTGACTGCGGCTTGTCCCCGGCTGGTCTCACACATCATTCACTAATGAGTGAGTGACATCTGCTGGGGGCCCGTGTGACAGAGCGCTGTCACCCCCCGACACTGACACTGGGAAAACATGTCTATTCATCCATCCATCCATCCATCCGTCCATCTGTCCCTCCGTCCGCCCTCCTTCCTCTTGCGGCAGCAGGTGTGTTGTAAAAATGTAAAGGTCGGACTGGAAATAAATAAATGATATTTATTTATAATTGTGGCACATAATCAATTTTCTTTTCTTCAATTTAATTTGCGAAAAAAGTAAAATAATTTAAAAGACAAAAGTAATTGCTAATAATAGAAACACATTTCCTTCACCTTTAAAATGTCTGTAATTGGTTGGACCACGGGGGTTTTACACAGCTTGCTCTGCATATCACTGACACCTGGTTTGAGACATCTCCCTCGCCCATCTCACTCATAAAGTCCCCGTGCTTCTGCTTGCATCAGCACTCGACCTCATAACAATTTGTGAGCAGTGGATTATGAGCTTCTTCCACACAGCGAGACTCCTGCCGCTGTCCCGATGCCCGGCGTTTCCATTTTTTTTCTTTACCCCCCACCTCCCGTCACGGCGATTGACGGACGACGGCGTCTCCGGGTTGCGGTCGCGTTTTGATAATCTACTGTAAAATGGTGAAAGATTTGCACCCGGCTTATCGCACCGCCGTGTGCTGCGTGGAGACGCGTGAGATGTGTCTGAAGGCCGTTAATGTCCCCGTTAGCCTCGCAAATACGTCTCTCTCAGAGTGAATGGTGAGAATTGTGAGCTCCTTTTATGATTGACAACTCTCAAATGTAGCAGTTTTTTTTTTATATCACCTAGACTGGATGTGCATTATTTAAAAAAAAAAAGAAGAATAAATACTCCCGATGAAATAATTGAACTTGAATTTACCTTTTTTTCTCTCTCTTTCTTTCTGCCGTTTTCCATGATTTTATCAGTTATTTTCAAGGTGAGTGGCAACTCATGAAAAAAATCATCTTAGTTACCTCTCAGGCAGTAATAGAGCTCTCATTTCAGCAAAGCCCCCGCCCTGCCTACGTGTCCTTGAGCAAGACACTGAATCCCCAACCAGCTCCACAGCTGCCGCTCTGCAGCCGACCCTGACCTCTGACCTCTGACCTCTGATCTCCCTTGCGGAGTCGACGACAATGTCCCCACTGGGCTCAGTCACATGTCACATTATTATGACTTCATCTTTTACACACCACTCGTTGCTATGATTGACACTTAGAGAGCACAATCACTGGATTCATCTCAAACAACTCCGTTGAGTCCAACATCAAGAGATTCACTAACATCAGGCGGCGCTCCGCAACTCAAACGTAATGTCTGCTGGCACTAATCCCATTCCGCACTTGAAGTTTCACACCTCACTTAGCTCTGTTAAACGTCGCTCTGTGGCACGATGGAGAGCTGGGGGGGGGGGGTGTTAGAGGAGAGGCAGAGGTGGAGGAAGAGAATGAGGAGGTGGAAGGAAACTTTGGCGTGACTTTGGCGGTGGACATAAAATGCATGCAATGTTTAAGTGCGGCTGATCCTACACTGGTAAAAGGAATGTGTCAGCGCTTTGGACCTTCAACCTTTTACCAAGTTCACTCATGTCAAAAGGAAAAAGGGAAGAAACTGATCTTTGTTCTTGGAATTGGGCTAATGTTCAGCCCAGTGGGACTTTCATTTCTATTTAATTGCCAGTGTGTGTGTGTGTGTGTGTGTGTGTGTGTTACTTGTACTAGGACTTGGACAAATGGTTTTGCATTTTTAATTGATCTCCTTTGATTTTCACCACCAATCCGTCTTCATATGAGCAGTCGACAGTTGGTCAATCTAGTGTTGACAATCTCACTATGGTTGTTGTGTGTTGCTGAGGTTGAGCGTTGTTGTTATATGGAAGTTTAGCCCATTACGACATTAGACTATAAGAACAATACTGGATTTTTTTAGGCCGATACTAGTATTGATTTCTGGAGTTTTACTTATGTGCTACATAAACAAGTAGCCTAACACAAACAACGCGCACTTCAGAAAATGCTCAGAAACAATGTGAACTGTGTGATTGTGAACATTAAGAGCTAAAGCATCTGAAAAGCAACAGCATGGTCCTACGAAAGGTTCCATTGCTCATGAAAATCCACTCAGCGTGGGAGCGGCCGCGGTTTGACTCGTGACCCGCGTTGCTGTTTGTATGCAACAGTTCGAAAGAGTTAGCCCAAGAGCTGAATAAATCCCTGCCATGCAAAACAGGCAAGAGGCTGACAAAGAAAATAAGGGGGCCGGAGGTGAGGTGATTGGGGAGGACTTGTTTTGCTTGCCTGCTCCTCCCTCCTGACATACACGCTGAACACAAATATCATTCATTAACAGTAATGTGCCATCTTAACGCTGATGGATGGGGACGCAGGCCCACAGACTCTCACACACACACACACACACACACACACACACACAGACACACACACACACACACACACACACACACACACACACACACACACACACACACACACACACACACACACACACACACACACACACACACAGCTATAAAACACACAGAGACAATTTAAAGACGGACCTGCTGGGGAGCTGGGATTGGCTGACTATCAGTCACACACACACACACACACACACACACACACACACACACACACACGCACATGCATGCAAGCAGGCACAGGCCAAGTCACACACACAGAAGCCCAGAGCTCAGGTGTCGGGCGAGCACGCTGCAAATGAAGACATTTCCTACAGCTGGCAACCTTTGATGGCTCTATGATTCCTCTGCCGCTCACTAGCACTCCTCAGAGGACACAAGAGATGTGTGAGAGAGCGAGAGAGAGAGAGAGAGAGAGAGAGAGAGAGAGAGTAGAAAGAGTGACCAACATAAATGGAGAGGAACAAGTGACACGGTGAGCCGGAGAAAGACGGTCTGAGCCTCAGGGAAGGCAGACAGCAGCTGTGAGGCATGAAAAGGCATCTTTGTGGGTTTTCTGTTTTTTTTTAACAAAAGAAATGCATCATTCCTGCGTTATATTCGAGACATCCCAGTGTCATTAACTCAGGCCAGATTTGGTACCAGCTACTGCAGCAGAAAACCGGAAGAGGGCACCGTTATTCCAAATTGAAGAAAAGATAAAGGCCTAAAAGCCGGTCAGGTGAGAGCGGAACATCTAGGCTCTGTTTTGCAGGTGTGAGAAAAATACAGCCATACAACATGTCCTTCCACAGCAGTGTCTGACAGGGATAGCAATCTTCTTTGAAAAAAACCCACAAAAAACTATCAATCAATATTTCTGGTTTAGAGCGGCCATTGAGCACATTTTCCACAAGCCTTTGTGAGTAAAATGTCACCAACTCGACAGAAGCTCTGGAGCTTGTCCTAACACCGTTATATTCACAATAAAACATGGATTTAAATACAAGCTTACCACAGGCGATTAATGAAGAGATTCTGTAACATTTCATCATTACAAATCTGTAATGTAATGGCTTTCAAATGGAAGGATTGTAAATAAAATAAAAAAGTATGAGTACTGCACTGTGTGAATGTGGAATGAATAGTAAAGTGTATCTGAGATTGTATTACTACACACACAATGTATATTTTCAGATTGTACCATCACACACTTAGACAACAAATTCATTAAAATAATGTATATATCATTATAGACTTACACGAGTCTATTATTCCAAAAACAAAACAGTAAAGGAATCAAACCAACGAGCCAAAACTGGATCATGGATTATATTTAAAACTCAAATCACAGCAAATACAAAAGAAATACCCTACACACAGTATCCCTTATGGAAGTACATTTTAAAGCCAGTAACTTATACAGCACCACTTATAACCGTGCAAGGGTGAACACAGCACCAGACCTCTTCAAAGGGCTACATCCAACCTCCAATCACACACTTAGATAGGTGGGAGTATATTATAGATGTCAAATTTGTCTAATATCTATACAACTCCATCTTCTGTCCCGAGTCCCTCCCGTCCACAGGTGTCCACACGCCGTCCTCTTATTCGCACACCTTTTTATGTTCTCTCAGTCGGTCATGGTGAGCAGCAGACGTTCTAGGATTTCCTTATAGTTATAGACACGTTGAAAAAACACAGTGGTTTTAATTTAACGTAGGAAGTAATCTCAAGTAAAACTCAAACTAAGAAGTTGGACCAGCAAAATGACAGCACTATGTCCCAACAAAAATCACCCAAATTGAATTAATTTAAATTCAGGAAGTGTTTCAATAATAGCAAGGCCTTATTAATCATTACGTTGCGCTTGCAGTTTCTGCAAACCAAACAAATAAACTATTATAAACAGTTTATGCTGTTCATTCTGTACACATGACATCTATTGTACTTCTGTCCATCCTGATAGAGGATCCTCCTCTGGTGCTCTCCCGAAGGTTTCTTCCCTCTTTCTCCCCGTTAAAGGTTTTTTTTGGGGAGTTTTTCCTGAACCGATGAGAGGTCCCAGGACAGAGGATGTCATATGTGTACCGATTTTAAAGCCCTCTGAGGCAAATTTGTAATTTGTGATTTTCGGCTATACAAAATAAATTGAATTGAATTGAGTTGAATACTGATGCCCCGTGTCAGCCAAAGTCCCTCATTCAAAATAATGAATGGATACGTTGCTTTATTATCAATGCACAGGGTTTCTAACCCTCACACGGCTAAACAAATGAAAACCTTTCCAGGCCTGTGCCATCCCTCCCGTGTGACGTAGTCGGACATGAGGCTCTCTTCAGGCAGGCAACGAGGGAATGCAGTTCATGGTGAATTTTGAGAAGCATGAGCAATGCAAGTAGCTAATACTGCTTCAAAACACAGGCTACTAAAACAAAAAAAAATTGGTCCCAATTGGTCATTAGCAACGTGACAATGACATATTGCCACATATATCTATGTATATATATATATACATAGATATATGTATCTATGTATATATATATACTTGAAATAGCTTGTTGCTATATAGTCTGCTGTAAATTATGTCTTATCAATCTTGTGTAGCAGCAAAATAAATAAAATGATGAATAAATAAATTACCATTTGCCTGCCTTTGACAGGGATATGCTAATCAGGTTGCCGGTCAGTTATTCCACTTTTCCTAATACATTTTCTCAATTTGATCCCCGGTCCAACATCCCATCACGTGCTGGCTATTCAGATGATAATGTTAAGAGATTAGAGAGAGAGAGAGAGTGAGAGAAAGTGAGAGAGAGAGAGAGAGAGAGAGAGAGAGAGAGAGAGAGAGAGAGATTCAAATGATGATATTAGAGGAGAGGGATGGTTAGAGAGATGGCTGCTGTCACCGTTATGCGTCCATGACACCTCAATGTGCAATAGTCATTTGTGCGCGTGTGTGCGTGCGTGTGCGTGTGTGTGTGTGCGTGTGTGTGTGTGCGTGTGTGTGTGTGTGGCAATATGGGAATTGATGCAGAGGGCTGACCTCCTCTGCCCCTCTCATTTCCATGCAGCCATTTTAGTTCTTTTTCAGAGTCGGCGGAGCCATTGTGGCTCAACCGGGGAGCCGTTTGTCCTCATTAGAACTGTTCTGAACGAAACCGGGGGAACAAAGCAGGGTGGTGGGTATCCATTGTTGATGTCGTACAACAGTTGAGAAGAGAAGAGAGCGCCGTCCTCTCATTTATCACTGCATGGTTAATTAGTGTTTACGTTTTTTTAATACACATGCCATTTGCACAAATTAGAAATTAACAAGGTCGTGATTGATGGTGAGAGGATAAGGATGCCAATAAAGAAATCATTTCGACTAGTTTCCGCGTGGCTCGTGTTTTGTGGAGCACCAGAGATGTGACACGAGCATCTGTTTATCTGCGCGGCATCGGCAGACCTGATGATATGTGAGCTCCAATGAGCATTATCATACCGAGCAAAATGCCTTGATATATAAGTCCGTGCTGCCACGCCGGCGTTATGGTTATGGATTAGGCACATTCCATAAGTGCGGGACTGTGCTGTGAGCGAGGCAGAGATGTATCGGCCGTATAAAAACTGGATCTGTGATGTAGTTAATCATTTTTTCAGCCGGCTTCTTCTTCCCTTTAACACCTATGCAGGGCCGTATTTTTCCGGGCAAAATCATTCGAAAGCCACTTCCTCTTCAGTATCTGTATCTCCCCTTTTCTTGTTTTTCCACCTCCATCGGATCGGCATTGCCTCGTCTGTTTCATTCAATTTGATTTTACTCCACCTTCCCCTCTCTCCTGCCGTCGCACTTCTTTTGTCCCTCCATCTTTTTTCGAGCTGTTTCATGTACAGACAGGTAACAATCAGGCTTTTTTTACTGGAGGCAGTCGTGTATGAATGGGGACCGTATCCTCAATACACCTGTCAAAGGTCATTTTACAGTGCTGGAGACTAAAACACACCCGCACACACACTCGCAGCACAGATTCACGGCAGAGTGGAGAGCGGTCAGTGACAAATAGTGACAGATTGATCCAGTGTGAGTCCAGTCGGTGTCACCTGAAAACATGAGAGAAGTGGATTCAGTGTGTGTGTGTGTGTGTGAAAGAGCTTGATGTTTCCTCTATTGTTGCTCTGTAATGCCACCGGATGAAAGCCTACAGAATCCTGAGCCAACGGTTTTGTGAGATAAAGAATTAAACACGCAGTTGTAATTCGACTGTTACACCTATGAAGATATGCGTTGTGCATTGAACTATGCTACAGATGCTGTCATGTGAGCAACTTTTATTTCGAAAGGCAAGTTAATATACTGAGGCTTTTGATGCCTGAAAAACACACACGCCGTAAAGAACATTTAGCATCAGTTGAATATCAGCATTTTCTCGACGGACATCTCAGTGTAAGTCAGAATGAATGAAATGTCAAGGATGCAGCAGTTTGTTCTGTGACAAGTCAAACCTCAACCTGAATGCAAACCTCAAAAGTGGAAAAATCCACAGATAAAGCTTTGCTGTCATATTTGTAACTAAAGGACAACTCGGTCAATGCTAGTAAAAGTCCCACGTCTCTGTAGAGATGCAACTGAAAGTAAAGGAACTCTCCGTGCACTAGTTTTATGACTAAGAGCACCATTATTACATTATCAGCTTTACATTAAAGTCAATAATGAGACCCCAATCTGTGATTGTGAGTGGGTGGTGCTCCCTGTAAATCACTAAATATACCAACCACTCTCGCTCACTCTCAACCCGTCAAATACAGCAGCTTGGTCAGTGGCCTCAAACTATGGCGCTCACCGTGACCGTAGTTATGCTAGGAGCAAAGGAGGTCACGTAGGTCATGTAGTATAAAGAGCCATAAAGTCAGCATAGGTAGGATGTCCAGTTGGATGGTGGATGGATGGGTTAGACAAACACAGGACTTACACCCAGGAGAGCGGTGTTCATGTCCCGTGTTAAACCAAACGTCGACGTTGACTTAGTCTAAGTTACTACGCTGTGTACGTAACATAACCCGGGTTATGTAAAGTTGTATACGTCACATGTCTAACGGAGTCTACTTAACTACATTACGGAGGTTACGTAACGTTACTACGTCACATGTCTAATTAACTACATTACGGAGGTTACGTAACGTTACTACGTTGTGTACTTAACGTTACTACGTCACATGTCTAACGTAGTCTACTTACCTACGTTACGGAGGTTATGTAACGTTGTATACGTTATATGCATAATCCAGTCTTACCTACGTTACGGAGGTTATGTAACGTTACCACATCATGTACGTAACTTAGCCGAGGTTACTTATGTTGTATACGTTATATGCATAATGTAGTCTACGTAACTATATTACGGACGTTACGTAACGTTACTACGGTGTGTATGTAACGTAGCCTAGGTTACATAATTTGACTGTCATGAACGTAATGACGCCTATACTTATAAATGAAGGAAACATACTTATTTCAACCCAAACCACAATCTTTTCCTAAACTTACCCAAGTTGTTTTATTGCCTAAAGCTAGCAATGTACACATGCAATGAGCAGAAATTGAGGCGTGAAAAACTGACGCTTGAGGTAATTGGAGCGTCATAGTTTCGAAGTTAATTTATTTTTTTTATTTCTCATTATATAATTATTCAAGGGCCATGATCTTGTGTGAAATGTCTGCACTATCTTTTGTTTGGGTCAGATGATTAGAGAAGACTTGAGGTCCGGACGTTTGTTTTGGCAAATTTTGTTTTTAGAGCTTGGGATATGAGACAAAGCTTTTTGTTAACAAATGCAAACTGTATGCCAGACTTTATGTTCTTATTTGGCACTTTTTTTCACCACTGCAATGGTATTCTATAGTTGAGTCACACAATCTCAGTGAAAAAGTGATAAGAAATCTGCATCATCACATGTACAGTATGAAAAAGTTATTGTGTAAGCAGCTTGTTTCCACTGCCCCCAAGTGGCCAAAAAGTAACTGAATGCAGGTTTTGGTTTCTCCAATTATTATTATTTTGGCCATTTTGTGCCTTTATTAGAGAGCAACAGTGGAGAGATGAAGGGAAACAATTGAGAGCGAGAGATGCAACAAAGATTCAAACCACGACGTTGTGGTTCATGTTGGGCGTCTTCACCCCTAAGCCACGTGGGGCAGTATACCGACATTATCTTTATATATTATTGAGTGATGTGCCTCATTTTACATTTTTTTCCACATATTAACGCCAACTACAAAATTGTCAAAAAGTCAAAGAGCATTGAAAAGAGGGGACATTTGTATGAAGTGATTGTCGTGTCCTCCTATTCGCCACAATAAATTGTGCCTGCTTTGTCCTGGTTTCACCTCCCTCCAGGCTAAATATTCACTCTCATCCCTGCATTGAAATTTATGAAAATCATCTCTGTAATATTCAGCCAGTGCCTGCCTGCTATATATATTTATATATAACAACCTTATTAAATCAGTTCAAAGTAGGACGATCCCATGATTACATTGAAGTGTGAGGGGGGGGGGGGGGGGAAAGGGGGGGAAGGAAGAAAAATCAATGCCACTAGGTAATTGCATATTACAGCGTTATTTTGTGCATTGATATTGATAATACGTATGTTTACATTTGCCGTGATTAAAATCAATGCCGTAAAGTGAGTTATGACAGCGTGGCCTGATGGGACGGCTTTATGGTTGAGAGGGACTAATGAGGTGGTTGATGGTGAGGAAGGATTGCCTCCATCCATCTCTCCACTGAAAACTTCCTGTGAGGGACCGAGGGACCGATTCTCACTGACTGTCGTCAAGTAGCATGAGCAAGATACATTTTCACCAAACATCTCAGAGATTATGTCAGTGGTGAGACCATTGTGATTTTAAAACTCAATACATGATTATGTGACCCGTTAAAGGAACAATTCAAACACCACAAAATAATTCATTATCCTGTTCATTCTCATGTGGAACAAAAGAAATCGGGAAACTAATGGGTTCAAACTCAGGTTAAAGAATGACCAAAACATGACTCCAAACAGAACGAGCACAGCATGTGATTATTGCTCCGAAGAATTCAAAAGTCCAAGATACCCTTAAATATTTTAAGCCATGTTAGTTGCCAGGATACCAATGCCCGTCGATTGGGCCACCAGTTTGGTTCAGACTGAACTATCTCAACAACATTGGGATGGAATGCCATTAAATTAGATATCAATATTTACATTTACAGACTGAATTACAATGACTTTGGTGATCCCTTAACTTTTCATTTGTCCAAATAAGGTCAAAATGTTACTTTGTCCATGTGACAAAATACCTGCAAAACTAGTGGCATTCCCATCCGCCTCAGCTGTTATTTGTGTTAAGTGATGATTAGCAAATGTTAGCATGCTAATAGCCTAAGCTAAAACGCTAAACATGATAAACATTTTACCTGCTAAACATCTGTATGGTCTTAAACAAGCACAGGGCTTTCAACGAGGAGACCGGTGTCCGTGTCCCAAAGTGGTGTTGAGTTATTTTGAAGGTGCCTTAGTTATTTGTTTTCTGTACTTGTGTGACGTTTTTTTACGTTTCACTTAGTTTACTTACTTATTTAAAGCCCAACCACGATGTTTGTCCCAAACCCAACTGAGTGGTTTTGTTACCTAAACCTAAATTGACGTAGTTATTTTAAGCCCAACATGATATTTTCACTGAACCTAACTAACTTAAGTGGTTTTGTGTGTTTTTGCACCCGGTGCGTTTCAAAGTGACGCCAGGGAATCTGACAAAGCGTCAGTGTGTGGCTGGTCGGGATGAGAACATGTTTGCATGTTAGCACGCTGATTTTAGTATTTAACTAAAAGCAACACTGTACATTAGCACAGGCTCACGGAGCTAATAGCTAAGCTGTAGACTCTTAGTCTTGTTAAAATATCAACCAATCTTTATTAGTTTTGCCCTAACTGTATGAAACACGTTTGTTCAGTGATTATTTCAAACTGTGTGAACTGATCCTTTAATTCCCACGATGGAACCCCCCCTCTTACTATCTCTCCCTCTAACAAGCTAATGTCCGACCACACTGAGAGCCGTTGAGCACAGTTCCTTTACTAACACTGTTATGTGGCTTTTTAGATTATCCGTTTCACGTCGGCTGCT
Source organism: Ophiodon elongatus (assembly GCA_016806645.1). Lineage (NCBI taxonomy): Eukaryota > Metazoa > Chordata > Actinopteri > Perciformes > Hexagrammidae > Ophiodon > Ophiodon elongatus. Next base: position 398,293 of record JACSYO010000610.1, on the reverse strand, counting down.
AATGTTGGCTCAGTGTTTTTGGCATCAGATGCCTCCGCTAAGTGTATGCTTCTCTACTGTGTAAATGTGTTAGCTGGGTGTTTTTGAAATTAGACCCACAGCAGGGAAGCGCGGCGGTCCAAATGCACTCTGAAATGCACACATACAGTATGTTCACACGCATCGTACACACGGCAACGGACACGGATGCACATCTGTGCGGTAACCGCAGCTTCTTTGGAAACCGCAGGCAGCCATCTCTGATGATGGAGAGCCGTGTGAGTGCTATCACACACACACACACACACACACACACTGCCTTGAGTACATGTACGCCCCGGCTGTGTTGCCACTGGTCTGCCACATCTGCTTTGCAACTCAAATCGTGTGTTCATAGAAGCCAAATAATTGATTTCCTGAACCTGATTCTTGCTTTTAACTGCTGAGCACCAGTGAGAGCACAGAACATCCCGGTCCTTCATCAAGGTTAAGTAAACATGGCGAGAAAGTGTAATGCTTTCACACTGGCCAAATTGTTGTTTAATGACTACGGGAAATCACTCCCGACTGAGAGGGTTGTACACTAACTTGCCGCAAATACGGTTTGGTTTTCACAAACAAGTCAAAACACTCCACGTATCAAAATGCCTTGTGGTTGTGTGTGTGTGTGTGTGTGTGTGTGTGTGTGTGTGTGTGTGTGTAAATGAATATGGGACACATTTGTCCACAGACCAGAGTTTAGGGCGGAGGGAAGCTCTTTCAGTCCGGGTGTCAATCCATTGTTGCATATTAGGGACACAACCTTGTCCAATAAGTCAAATTCATGGAAATTGCTTTTCTTTTTCTTCTTTTTTTCCCTTCCACCACAGATGGAGGGAGGGAGGGAGAGAGAGGGGGGGGGGTAAGAAGTTAAGAGATGAATAGAGAAAGATAAAAGGAAAAGACTCACAGGTAGAAGGGAGAAAGAATTACAGCAGTATCCATCCACTCAGCCCCCCCACCCCCTCCACCCCCCCACCCCCCCCTTCAGTTGTCCAGTTGTCAAGGCTTTAACTTTAATTAAAAGTTTCTGCAGCAGAGGTGACCCGTCGGTGGACGAGGTGAGGGAAAGGCAGAGAGGAGAGACGGAGAGTGATTAGGGGAAAGGGAGACGATGGAGAGCAAGTAAAAGTATCATCTATATATATATATATATATATATATATATATATATTCAGGTTCAGGTTCATTTTTATATATATGTGTGTGTGTGTGTGTGTGTGTGTGTGTGTGTGTGTGTGTGTGTGTGTGTTTGTGTGTGTGTGTGTGTGTGCGTGAGCATCAAGTGTCTGGATAAGTGATGCCGTTTGAGGTAACCTTTATTTCGCTCAAATTAAGAGAGAGAGTTTATTTGAGACAGGCCGTTATTAAAAGCCGGTGTATGTGCTCATGTTGTGGAGATAGAAGCCTGTTTGCACCCGTCCGGCTCCCTTTTGCTGCGTTAATCTGCTGCTGCTGCTGCTGCTGCTGTTCCTCAATCTGTTTCACATTAAAAGCTTTCCAGTTTTTTTTTTTTTTTTTTTTTTTTTTTATGGGACCTCACATCCCTGGAGGGCTTTTATTGTGAAACATCTGCAGGACGTGTTTATTAACAGCAGGCTGACTGCTGAAAAGTGTCGTAAACGTTCAAATGCTGAGACGACGACACGCGTGTGTTTGAGGTGGGCTCGTATCAGAAGACACATCTGGGGGAGACGTCTCCCTGCTCTCCTCTCCGTTCGCCTTCTAAGATGCTGCTGCCGTTTGTTTGTTTACGTTTTTAGCGTATGGGACATGCATTTCCACACCTTTCAGTTTCATCAACAAATCTGCTCCACTGTTCTTTTTTTTTTGTTTTTTTTTTTCTTCGTTCATTGTTAAGCTACACTTCCTGCACACTTCCTGCACACTTCCTGCACAGATGTTTCACATTAAAAGCCTTCCCGCGACCTTCCTAGAAGGCTTCGAAACATTTGCACGAATTTCGTTGACAGATTAACGTCGATCAAAAACACTAGTTGGTGGTGAAAGTATTACTGTGGAGACGTAGCGTGTATGTTTATGCTGAATTTACAGCGTGAGGCATTCCAGCGCAGATCATCCCTCATCATTTACAACTCCATCTGAGACTCTTCAGCTCTCGCCTCAATCTCAATGCAGACCGACTGAAGAAAAATACTTGTCATCAGAGAGACCTTTTGAGGAGTTCATGGCATTTTGTTCTACTGAAGCTGAAATGCATTTTTTTTTATTTATTTCCTGTAAGGCAACCAAACGTCTCCGTTACACCCTTTCTTCCTCCGGCCTCGACGGTGTGAACGCGCCGCTCTTTTACGGCCGAGCTGAACATGTGTATATCTGTTTTCTTGTCCCCAACCCCATCAGTACTTTAGGTTGTAAGGGTGTGTGTGTGTGTGTGTGTGTGTGTGTGTGTGTGGCTCTGCAGCAGACCAGCGGATCGTTGCGGTGTGCAGGCCGCGGGGACAGTGAAATATAGCCACAATTAGCCCTGGACACAGTTCAATGATGATAGAGAGGCTCGGCACCCCTTAGACCATGATTAAAAGGCCTGCCCGGCCCACCGCTGATAGAGACAACTGATCTCACATTATTAGTAGTACCATCACCACCAAGCAGCAGCAGCAGCAGCTTCATTCTAATGTGATCTGTGACGGGTTCTGTTCATTTATCATTCACCGCCGAACGTTGTTTTTTTTTAATTCCTCTTTTTAATGCTTTTCATGTTCATTGATATCTAAACATATCGGGGCTTCTGCTGTCGACTGTGGCCTCCGAATGGGATTTCAGGAATGTTTTTGTTTTTTTTGTTTTTTAGGTTATTTCCTGAATCAATAAATAACGTGGGACGTCTTTGCGGTATTTATGTTGTATTTAAAAAATAAATTCAAATAAATATATTGCATATATCATGTAAGTATTATAGTTATTCTCGTTAATATATTTGTTGTAACCAGATAAGGTTGTTTTTGTTTTTTGGAAGGATAGGAAAAGCAACCAGAATTGCTGGGTTTTGATTGGTCTACAGTCTGTATTTGTTTCTTCTGAGTTTTTACCTTTTTTTTATTCTTTCTTATGTTATTTTTTAAATGTCAGTTTTTGCCCCCAGAATTAGAACAGTGTCTTCTTTTTTTTCCCTCCTGATTCCTGTACAGGTGGAACTATTTTAGATGTGTCTGCAGCCACTCAACACTCCCGCCCATCCAACACAGGATGCATTCAATTTTCCGTTCGCTTCCTCTATTTTCTTTCTCCCCGCCCCCCCCCCCCCTCCCCCCACCTCACCTTACTCCCCATCTTCTCCTCAGTTGCCGTCGCGCTCGTAGATCAATGCTGAGACCTTCTTTATCTTTTACACATCAGTAGTGCGGCGCCGTTCAGCCCTCCGCCCCATTTATTCTCAACACCTTTTTTTTTTTCTTTTTCTTTTTTACACCCAGACCTCTGATAATGCCGCCGCTCTGTCTCTATTCACCGTTCCCATCGAGTCTGCACGGGGACAACCCTGCTCATCGGACTGACCCCCGAGCGCAGAGAGACGGAAACAAATAGGCATTCAAGCGCGCACACACATATATATGGACAGTGAGTGTGTGCAGGCGTGTCCATGTAAAGCAAAGACATATGTGGACGCCCCCCCACCCACCCCCAACTCCACCCCTCCCCCCGAACATGGAGGACACTCAAATAGTAGCAGCAAATACAGCAAAGCGGGAACAAGTACGAACACACACAAGAGCATAAACTTGTGCCAGACTGCACATCCACACACTCACAGACACAAGAGCCGGGCAGGTGTGCAGGTACACACACACACACACACACACACACACACACACAGCTGTAGTGAGCATGGGGCAGGTATACAACCACAATCACAGCGTCCCTGTCCAAAACTGTGTGAGGAAAGTCACTCCTTACGAAAAAAAAAATGGGAAAGGTTGATAGATGGAGGCCTGGTAATGAAATGGAGACATCAAGAAGCATGAAGAGGAAGGGAGGGGAGGGGAGGGAAGCGTGGAAACTAGCCGAAAGAGAGGGAGAAGGAGAGAGAGAGAGAAGGGGAGAGAGAGGGTGGGGGGCCGGTGGGGGGGGAATAAGAAGAATAGCCTTTCGCCTGTGTTCCATCAAGGGAGAAATTACACATTTACTAAGGTTTTTTCTTAAGACGACGGCCCTCATAGATCAAACCGCTTGGATGTACCAGCCAATTTTCAACATGAAATATAGACACCAGAAATCTATTACACCTGTGTTCTCTCTTTCTCTCTCTCTCTCTCTCTCTCTCTCTCTCTCTCTCTCTCTCTCCCAAAGGTTGATGCATCTACATCACTGTCTCCCCCTGCGTCTCTCTTCCCCTCTTCCTCCAAGGCTTTGGATCTCCCACCGTCTCTCCCTCTCCTCTCTCTGACATGTACATTATGTTATCTGTCGGTACATCGGCTTGACAAATGGAGAAGTCGATCATATTCAATAATTATCTGACCTTTTCCCTCCGCGTTGTGTTCCTGTTGCTTCCTTTTAGCGCGGCCACGTTGAGGAGACTTTTTTGTTTTTTTTAAGGGCGTCAGTCTGAAGGCACCAAAGCGGGGTGCTATTTGTGAGAGTCACTTTTCGGAGCAATCTCCAAAATTGTAGGTTTGTGACTTTGATATGATGAGCTGTACTTTAAGGTGCACTGTTTTGAGTTTTAGTTTTTCGAATTGTCGTATTACAGGTTGTGTTCATGGAAAAATAATAGTAGTTGACAATGTGTGGGGAGTATGAAGGCAAACCAAGCATTCACTCCCCTGTTCTGAAGAAATGCACCGATACAAGTCGACTGAAATATGGAATTAAGATGAATGAAACAGTGATTTGCCATGGATAGAGTGAAGATACAGAGATAAAAGCCAAATCCCATGACTGAACTGGTTTGACGGTAATTTGAGTCTTTAAAGTCTATTTTTTTTTTCTCAAAACAAGTGGAGAATATCTCGTTTCTCACTTCATTTATTCCTAAAATAAAGTTGTATTTTACCCCGAGTGCAGCAACCTGCCTTGGTCTGTCTTTTTCCAGAAAACAGAATCCTTTCGGTAACACTTTAATCTCCCAAATAGCATTTATAGGCACTATAAAACGTTATACACACATGAGGATATTTTGAGTGTTTATTAATGAAACCTACAGTATTTTTCAGAAACTAACACTTCTCCCATGAAGACGTATTTTATGTTATCACAACTGTGTTTCGACCACATCGCCATTCATTATCTGTTTATACCCAGAACCCATACCAGGGTTATAGTTGCTGCCAATAAATGTTTGTATCTGCTGACGGCTACGTTACGTCTTTTATGAACCTTTTATTATTGTTTTATACTGCTTATAAATGCTAAAGTGTGGGGGGGTGGGGGGGTTGTTGAAGTAAAGTGCTACCATTATTCCTCGACAATGAGATGATTTCTGTTGGACACGGGTTGAAAAAGACGTTTTATTACCTGTCGAAATTACGTTCATGTTGACTTATTTATCTTATTTACAAACCACCACCTCCAGGGGCCTCCTGGTGGTTCGGTGGGTAAGATGTAAGACCACCGTGTCACCGCAATGCTTCTGGACAGGATGACTTTGTTATATCTCACACCCAGCGGTCTCCCACTATGTCTCCTGTCTGCATACAAATACACTGTTACTGTCAGTTAAAGACAATACGCCTCTAATCTCCTCATCCAGACTGTAAAGAATGTTTTAAACTGAACTGATACCGCACAAAGGCGAGTATTCATTTATGGGGCGCTTTTCAAGATACTCAGAGGGCAGTTGTTATGTATTCACGGAAGTTACGTTGAGCCTAGACTTAACCAATGGTTTCACGGCGTTAACCACGTTGGCGGTGTGCATTTTCTGCAAGAGTGATGTGGGAGCTGATATGAACAAATTCATGTACTTTTCGGTTCAGAAGAGCAACATTCTACGTGTCACCGTGGTTTTGCAGGAACACCCAACGGAGACATTTTTACCCGCGGACCGATTAGCTTTTTTTCCGACACTTGCAGAACTGTACTCGCTACAAGGGTTAGGGCAGACGGGCCGCCGAGGAATCACCTCAACTGAACTGCGAAAAAAAAAAGAAAAAAAGAAAGAAATTATTTTTAATTCACTGGGCCGTTTGAGCACCACATCTGACAAAATAAGGAAATTAGAGACTTTAAAGTGAATTAGAAAAAGGTGCTGATATCCCACGTCCATTGTTCAGAGGGCTCGAGCTCCATGATGTCAGCGAGCTGTTGTTACAGTCTGACCTGGTAATGGGCAGTGCAGCGGGAACAAAGTCAAACAGCTGACACCTGGACAGCAGGATGTGTTTAGTTCGCCGTGCATCCTGGAACACCCACTCACAAATCTGACACACACACACACACACACACACACACACACACACACACACACACACACACATATATGCTCACGCAGGTTGAAAGTTTTGTGTTTTCAGATATCTTACAGAACAAGTCAACACGAATTAGATCACAGAAAAACATTAGAAACAAACTATTTGAAACTGTTTTCCGGGATCATGATTTCACAGCGATGACACAGGGAGCAGCTTTATGGATATTTTTGGAACAATATTTACTGGGGGTTTTTTTCACTCTAGTGCATTCCCGTAAAAATGTCATGATTTTTGTTGGGCTCTGTGTGTTTTTTGTGTGTTTTTTTTTCAGGAGCAGAGATATAACATGCACATGATGAAATGATCTTTCATAATGACTTGGTAGTTTATGACCCACAACCCCGGGTTGTTGTTTTGTCTTTCGATCACAGCTGATCTTTTTTCAGTCTCAAGCCGAACGAGCTGGTTTCTCAACATTTTACAGATCAAAATTGTCGTCCAACTCGTTAAGTCACCGTGAGGAACTTTTACCAGCTCGTGAAACTGACTCAATTTAATACCGATGCCTCTCTATGACCTACATCAGTAAATGAGGCCATCGGTGAGAAGACTGGCTATTTCTATAAAGTTATCCGTAATGCTTGTTGTCGGTGCCACCGGCTCAGATTCCGGCGAAATCAGGCGAAATCATGCAGGTTCACCGGAAACCTTCCTGTCCTGCAAGCCGACACCACGCTGCTCGTGACCCGGGCCGCAATACTGGGCCTGCTGGAGGGGAGGGGGGCACAGGAGATCCAGGACTGAGCGGGGCCGCGATCGCACCCTGCTGCAGTAAAATGACTGTGGGAACATGCTTTCATCCGGAGGGACTGCCAGAAGAAACACAAAATAAAAGTTCTTCGAGATAACTTCAAAGGTACATATTTAAAGCTGCACTAATATTTTTTACTCCTGCTTCCCGCCAAGTGACAAATAAACAAATAAAATCAAAATGAAGCAGCTTGAAAGTCACATGCGTCATTGTGTTGAATAAAGAAAACACAGTGCTCTCTTCCATGTCCAGCAGAAGCAATATAAAAACCATCCACACCTCCACAAGTTTCACATACTAACACACGCCCACTTCATCACGCGGCGACTCCCGACTGATAGATGCTGTGATACAGGAGAAAAGAGGGTAAGTAGAGGGAGGGTCTTCATGTAAAATTCACTTAGCTGCCATATGTTTTTTTTTTTTCCTTGCGGGACAAGATTAATTGCGTTATAACTTGTTTCAGGTCGGGGTGGAGGGAGAAAAATGGCAGCGGCTGCCGCCGACTCCCTCCTCGCCCTCCTCCCCCTCCTCCCTTCCGTGGCGACCATCTCTTAATACATCCTGAGAAATTGAGGTTAAGAGGGGATATCCAGGGGGTTATCTGGCGTCGCGGCGCTCGGCGTGGGGAGATTGATGGTCTTAAGAGGCCGGGGTGCCGTGGTCATATTCATATGGTAATTCCTCCCCATTGTCCCTGCGGAAACCGAGGCTTTCTTTAATCTGGGAGGGAGGCCTCCTCTCCGTCTCCCCGTTGCAACGAAGCCCAGCGTCACTTTATCATCTCCACAGATGCTGATGAAGATGATGACGACGGGTTGCCGGTGACGTCTGGATGGATGTACCACGGTAACATGTTTAGTGTGTGAATCAGAAGGGAGAAGAGGTGGGAGCATTGTTGATGGATAATGTTGGAGGGTGTTTTAGGGAGGGGGGTGAATACAATGATAACTCTATACTGGATGTTATTTTAATCCGCCTTCCTGCCAGGAGAAGGGAGAGATAACTTCCATCCATTTGTGACTAAGAAGCATTTAGCGCTGACAATTTCAACTCTTGAAGTCCAATTCTGAGATATCAATCCTCTGTGATAAAAGTGTTGAGGTTTTTACACTTGTAAATCCATCTATTCAAACGTCTGGGATTGTATGAATGCATTATGCCTTTTTTTTTTTATTATTATTATTATTATTTCGTTATCTGCTTTGTGACGCTTGTGCTCTTCGGAAGGGGCATATTTGTTCAAATTGAAATGTTGGCATTCATCAATATAAGAATGAAAACCTCATCTTTTAAACCCTAAGCCCAAATCAACCCTGAAAGCCCAAATCCGCAACTTTGCATGTTTTTGTTCCCTCCAACAGATATATGACATGCTTTTATCCTCACGGTCTCTAACGCCCGAGGGCAGGAAAAAAGAAGAAGAATGAAATGTCAATTTTACGAACAAATTGTAGAGCAGCAGTTCAGTACAGATGCAGATAATGTGCAGTAAACCTGCCTGCGGTCGATCCATACGCTCACAGGGTGAATCTATACGTGCGGGCCGAGATCAACCCATAATATATGGCTTATCTATATACTTGGTGGATCTATATATCCAGTACATGGCTGATCGATAGCAATGAATCTGAGCCCAGTAGATAGACAACAAGATGTCTCCTCTGAGAGTCAGCTGTATGGGCCCAAAACGCCACACACACACACACACACACACACACACACACACACGCACACACACACACACACACACACACACACACACACACGCACACACACACACGCACACACACACACACACACCACACACACACACACACACACACACACACACACACACACACACACACGCACACACACACACACACACACACACACACACACACACGCACACACACACACGCACACACACACACACACACAGGAAGAGACAGAAACAGGGAGATATTTACTTTACTTTAATGGGTTTTTATTGTCTTATATTACTTTGTATTTCTATTTATTTTGACATAATTACACACATACACACACACACACACACACACACACACACACACACACACACACACACACACACACACAATAACTGTTTACTTGCATTCAACCAAAGCCTGCTTGAGCGTGATCAGTGAATTATACTCGGACTGCAAACGGAAACCAGAATGCATCTTGTACCCAAATCTTTCTTCTGTTTTTTTTCTTATCTCTATTTGTTTATGAAGATAAGTAAAAATCCCGGGACCTTCTGGTTCCAGGGAACCAAAATGGCGACGGTCAAAAAACAAGATGGCGACGTCCAAACAAATCAAGACGCTGACGGCCATATTGCCAAACGTGATGCTTCAAAATGGGTGACATCACAGTGACTACGTCACTTTAATACATTCAGTCTATGGTCCCCTCATGTCATTCGACACACACACACACACACCAGACACGCATTCCAATCAGTGCTGTGTTGATACGGGGAACAACTGTGTGTAGACAATTGGCATTAGTGTTTTCACTTCATTTTGCAACAAGGGCATTTCATCAAATATAAACTATGTTTTGTTGGCTGCCTACATCCATTGAAGTCGAACCACCCAATGGCTTGAACTCAATCATAAAGATCGCTTTAACCTCAACAGCAGGTATGCCACAACTAACGTAAAACTACAACTCCTGCCCTTTAAATATACGGCAGTAAGGCCACACAGAAAGAGAAAACAGAAACAAGTCTATAAGTCTTGTGCAATTTTTTTTATCTAGATCATACTTAATAACAACAGAAAAAGAGAGAATTGGCGAGGTGGGGAGGGGGGTAGGGGGGGAGGGGGGTCCGTACCAGGACACGAACCACAGCTTTGATTAAGTTGGGCTGCAGTGATTTTCTAACCGCTGCTCTGATCGCTCCCTTCGACGACCGCCCGTTGACTTCCTGCAGCCCACTGCTGCTGTGCGCACTTTTCCTCACTCACACACACACACACACACACACACACACACACGCCACCACCTCCTCTTCTTAATCAATACCCATATTAATCATCCAAAATATCTGTGTGACAAACCAATTATTAATCTGCACCGTCAAGTCCAATACAGTGATAATGAATTTAGTGGGAATGCTGTGGACTCCATCCGTTCATTAACTGCTGATGGCTGCTGTAATGACTGCTCAATGTCACCAGGATATTCTACCGCTATTGATGAAGCGGCGACGGTGGGCGTGTGCACAAACGCACACACACACACACACACACACGCACACGCACACACACATACAGTATGCATACATAGGGAGGCATGTTTGCATGAAGAGATACAGTTACAGGTGCAGACGAAAAAAATATAGATGTTTGCCTCGTCCACTAGAGGGTGTCATCTTTTCCTCTCCTCCTACTTTTCCTTTCCCCCCCCTTCCACTCGTCCTCCCTTCTTTCGTCCTCTCACCCTTTACTCCCCCTCTTCATATTGATGTCTTCTCTCCTCGCTCCAATAAGCATCTAATCAACAGCAGAGGGGATCAGATCAGATCACAGCAGGATGATGGATCTGGGAATCATTTACTGGGACCGGCCAACTCTGCTAAACCACGGGTACGCACCCTCAGGATGATAGCCCGATGAAATGATGAGCTCTCCGTTCCACACCGTGAGTCCACTGCGAAGTGAGAGCTGGAGAAACTTCAGGATTGGGAATTTGACCACCGCTTTTTGGGATTTATTGCTGAAGAAAAGTTTATTATTCATAACCTCCATCTGTTCGAAAGGAGTTCAACTTGATACGCTTCTGATGTTACAGCTGTTCTTAATCTGACATTTTCTTTTATGTCATTACGATAAGGTCCCAACTCGAAATGAATTATTGTAAGTGTCACATGATGGTCTGCATTTTCAGAGGCTGTCGTTCCCTTCCAATATCAGATTCCAGTGTGAACTGGTCGAGGTTATGAACTGACACGCATAGAAGACACCGCAGCATGCTGGAGGAGACATGGAGGCCGCTGAAGTCGGCGTTCACGGTTTCATTCACAAGTTGATGTTCAGCGGAAGCCAGCGAATTCCCCAGTAGGGGAAGACGAGGACGAGGAGAAAGAGAGACACATTTTGAACTATGCGGAGCAATGGCTGCTGCCTCTGTACGGAGGTGCGTGTGATGTGTGATGAGAAGGAGTTCACAGCACAGAATTGTGACAAATGTTCATCCACAGTGACGTAAAAGTAGCATCGATTCCGATATGACTCCATTGCGAAAAAAAAAAGTAGTTGAGGGTGCGATGTACAGGAGTTACGGGGGAAAAAAAATCATTGACACACAACAAGTATCTCCAGCAGTAACACCCAATATACATGTAAAGGTAGAAAATGTAATTTTGCGTTGGAAAAATTCAAATCATAATGGGGTATAGGCGAGAGCACAAATGAGCTCACCATAAAAGACGTAACTTAATCCAAACCTAATGGAGTGTCACTGTTTAGTCCAACTGTAGTCCACGACCACTTTCCAAAGGCAATGATCCGCACCAGCTCTCACTGTCATTAAACAGGAAGATGACTCGCAGCGGCACTACAAGCAAAAAAAAAAAGAAGCAAAAAAACAACAACATCTAATTGTCCCAATTACAGGTGCCATCACGGACGTTTTACATATATATATACAGTATATATATACTGTATGTATATTTTTATTTTTTACTTTATGCAGGAAAAGCACAGATGTTACTAACAATAACAATGGCTCTGTTCTATTCAAGCGTTCAGCGTGAACAATATAAGGACCCTGAAATTGAGACAGCGAAATGGGATTCAGCCATCTTTACATTTATTTTTTAGACTTGGACAGGTCAAAATATCACCAAAAAAAGTCCTATAATGTTGACCGCTTCAATCACAACTTTGAGGAATATAAATAAACTACAATTTTTTAAATAAATGATTCAAATTTTACCAAAATCTCTAACTTGCCAGGTTATTTCTGCATAGACATGTGATTTTTAACATCTTCACTTCAAGATTGAAATCTTTTCAGCAGCTTAGACTCCCGCCACATGACCGAGAGGCCCTCAAGTGTTCAGTATTTGCACACCCGAAATAATGATGAATCATGTCGTGCCTCTCCCCGTGTGCCGGTCACCGTTCAGTGAGTACTCCTGCCCTCCATGTTGTCTGATGCCAGCCCCCCTCTCCTCTTCCAGCAGCCCCCAAATTTGCATACAAATGAACATCTAAACGGGCTCTATGACATAATTGACTTGCAATTAGAAATTTTCTTGAGCTGGTCACTTTGCACTGGATGGAGCAAGTGCACAAAATGAGGAACCACACACACACACACACACACACACGCGAGCACACAGGAGGAGAGAAAAATGGCTGCTATTTTGCATATTAATGAGAGTCATTAGCTGTCGCTTGGCAATGGCTGACAAGGGGACTTATTTATGCCCTGGCCCTCGATGCCTGACTGGGGGAAAGTGTCCACTTCAGCGACCAGCGCTAATTGTTTCTGAGCATGTTGTCCGGCCGATCATCATCATCATCATGGGAAATTAGGCCCGCTTCAAAAAGACGACTTGGCTGACGTTGAGGGTGGCCTATTATGATAACTCTGTGTAAGCTTTTAACTTCTGGTGCTCTACATGAGCCAAGCTTTTAACTTGGACCCATTAAGGGCCTTGTATCTTGCTGTTTCACTCCAAGTAACAACTATTGAATTCCAAAAAGCTGTGAGATGAGCCAGAATAGAGTGACTGGAGAAGCAGGCCATTATGCTAATATTTTGATAAATGGAAGTGGGGGGAGTTGTATGAGCTGGACTTTCATGGAAAAGTGCTCCTTTCTGTATTGAAAACAACCGGAGTGCAAACAGATATATCCAAGGACTCAGCATCACATTAGATAGTTTGCTCTCTTTAATCTAGTAACATTATTGCGTGTAACAGGATTTTGAAATGCAACCAAAGCAATGAAACCTCGGTAGCAGAAGTCTCTAAGCCCTCCATATTAAAATAATGTTAAATAATGTGGCTGCTGGATGTGTGGATTTATTGACAGATGGCATAGGTTTTCTATGCAAACTGACAAAGATTTGTTTCCGTCCATAATTTTTTGAACACTGAAGTAAACATGACATATATTTTATGCCATAATGGGCTGTGAGAAATATGTTTTTTGAAAGGATTATGATATACACATCTGAATCTATTTTTCGATCAGGGCTCCAATGATTCTGAGCTGTCTAATATTTTAAGTATGGGGTGACATAAAAAAATAAAAAAAATGTCCTCGTAGATTTGTAACTGCTGTTTCAAGGAGGGATTTAACAGAGATGGATGGATGGATGGATGGATGGATGGATCTTAATATAAGTATTTTTTAAATCACGCTCAAGAAATTGTAATTGTTCCTCCACTTGGATGTTTGAGCTTACACATGTGCAGAGTTTGTGTCCAGTGTTTAACACTAGATGGCTGTTTTCACTTCCATCTGCTGGAGGGGAGAAGTTCCTCTGAGCTCACCTTAAATCTCTATTTAACACGCGTACGTAGGTGGAGGATTTGGGACATCACAACTAGAAGCCAATCACGGTCCAGCATGCACACTTACAAGTGTGATATGGAAAATCATTGAATCGTCCCATGCACACACGCTGACAACGGATTTAGACTTTGACACAAAAAAAAAAGAAAAATTGTATATTTATTAATTCTAACCAAACAATTCGAGGACATCAACTTGGATTCTGGGAATTTTTATTTTTATTTTTCAGTATATATATTTAAGATTACTGATTAGAATGAATCTGCAGATTATTCAACGACGGGAATGATCATTATTCGCGGCCCTATAGCTGAGACACTCCCAGACACACAAACGTCCTTCGCTGTTGGCCTAATTATCATGGCTGCTGTGTACATGTGCTCATCTGTGTCTTGTTATTGCTCTATTCCTCCAGCATGCAGGTTTATAGGCTTCTCTACTGAAAGGGCTTTCTCATTCTCCGTCTCTCTCAGCTGGAGTGCCAGGCAAGCGGCTCTGCAGCGATCTGGAGATGAGGAGTGTGACAACAAAGAGGTGGAGGACAAGGAGGTATTAGTGCACACACACACAATCTCTCTCTCGCTCTCTCACACACACACACACACACACACACACACACAGCAGCAGCAGCGCGTGGTAGTTATGGTCTCGACAGCTTTAGCACCCCCATATTGTAAACAGGGGGGTGGTGACCGCCTCCCTGTGCTTGTTAACATCATCTCCGTCATTCAGCAGACGCGGCACTGTCAGCACCTCGCTGTGCCCCGACACAATCAACATTAACCATGGCACACACACACACACACACACACATACACACACACACACACACACACACACATACACCTACGCACATGACTATGTACATTCATCCAGAACTTTACACAAACAGCAAACACACACTTACACGAGCAAATCTGTTCGCCTATCCTGCAATAAATATATACACAAATATGCAAACACACATATAGGTACTGTATAGTGAATGTATGCACAGGCACACACATTTAACCTCTGCCTACTGCACACACACAAAAAAATGCATGCACACACACACACACACACACACACTATTACAAATCCTGGCAGGGCCCCATGCAATCAGCATTATCCATGTGAGCTCCTTAATGGGCACCTCGTAAAACAGACGACAGCTCTGCTACCAAGACCATCCACAGGAGAGACAAACTACCTGTGCTGGCACACACACACACACACACACACACACACACACACACACACACACACACACAGAGGAACGTACGCACATTATCATCAATGAAAACACAGCTTGCACATGAACAAGTATGAAATTGATATCTAGTTCAGTAGCATTCTTTTATGTTTCCCCCCCTGCATGAGTTCAAATAATGAAAAGTCTCTATGTTCCTTCATTGCGAGTTAATTTGACAAAGCCGACATTTTCGGATTAATGAAACCGACCGGAAAGTGTCAAAGACTGTTGTACCCTCAAGGAGAATTCTGTTGCATTATATATTTTATTCAAACACATTCCAAACCCTCCACACCAACAACACACAACCACATCGTCTGCGTTTAACATAGAAATAGAAAAACAAGAACCAATGTCTTGGTCACTAAAAATATTAAGAATGTTGGAATTGTACGTTTCTGCGATCCGCGGGGTTTGGTGACTGTCGAAGCTTCTGAACCCGCGAATATGTTTCATATCGGCCCCGTGTCACGCTTTCAGAAACACACAATGCCACGTGGGTAACGTTGGGAAACGGTTGGTTAGGTTCAGGCAGTAACATAACGTTACAACCTTGACAACACAACTAGCGCAAATATACAACGACCGCCCTTAGCGGACTTTCTCCCGTAGCGCCGTACAGCAAGCGTAATGACACAAACAGCGGTCTCCTGGGTGAGAGTCCTGTGTGTTTGGCTGATAGCTTGGCTAATCGTTTCTCGCCCCTCCGGTGCACAGTGTTGTCAAGACGACCACAAATACGAAAAGTAAAGCGTAAATTGTAATCGAGGGGTATAATCCCTAAAGCTGAATTTCATTTTCAATTCAAAATTTACGACGTCCATTCAACATTTCAGGAAAATGGACAGCTGATCAGGGATAAGCAACGAAGCTTGTCAAGAAGAGGTCCAAGCAATCAGTGAAGAGTGCACCTTGACAATGTGCCGGGACATTCGCATCAACCCGCTATCCAAAAGAAGACGGAGTGGGAAAAAAGGGCAGAGAATCAACGCGCACATACCTAAAGAGTGGTGCACTTCAAGGCTCAGTGGAGTTGAAGATGCTATCAGGTAAAGCACCTAATGTGTGTGTGTGTGTGTGTGTGTGTGTGTGTGTGTGTGTGTGTGTGTGTGTGTGTGTGTGTGTGTGTGTGTGTGTGGTCACTGGGACATAAAAAAGGGAGCACGCCACCCATGTCAGATATGCTGCCCTTTCTGCTAACGGCTCCAGAGGCCACGGAGGCTAACTGCTGTCGCTGCCCCCACCTCGAACCACCCGCCCACCCACAGACAGCCTCCACCCTCCACTCACGTGAATAGGCCCGTGCGCGCTCTCACGCACTCAGGGCACGCACGGGGGCTGCCGTCCACACTGCCGCGGTCACCCCGTGCGTCCCCATCCAGCTAGCGGCGACGTTGCCCGATCCACAACTGCCAGTGCGTTTGACCTTTCCCGTCCAGGCCTAATCGGATTGTGTCCCTCTTTATGAAATCAGACGCTAAAGGTCAGCGGGCTGCTTAACATGGGGCGGAGGCCCAGAGCTATGGAATTTGCCTTGGCAGTAAATTACCTTTATTATGTTTGGCCCGTGTGATTCTATACCCTCCCAACGGCCGCAGGGCTTCTGGACGCGGTGATACATGGATATGGGCTGCCAGGGCCGCGCTTTTTCCTCAGGAGCACTAAAAAAAAAAAAAAAAAAAAAAGTCACAACCCGTGAATTAGAAGCGGGGTGTTGCATGATGTTACACAAATGCAGTGCACTTGCAACCCGGTGAGCTTTCTTTCTTCTTTCACCTCTTGCTATGTGTTGCGTGTCTCTCTCTCTCTCGCTCTCTCTCTCTCTCTCTCTCTCTGTGTTGAATATGTAACAGATCAATCATACGCACCTTTTTGTTTCAACGTTATCAGGAACATCTGACGGGAGCAGCACCTGACAGGGGAGACATTTATATTAGGTGAGAGGAGAACAAATGTATGACTCGTGCGACTCCTCCAGCCAAAGCCTTTCTGCTGGGCGTTGTAGCGTGCATCATTGAGTCTCATAATTCCCCTGATGTTTAGCCCCTGATTTCTTTTTTTTCCGCTGAACTTTGAAAATGTTTGCGACCCGCCCGGATACGTCCCCCCACAAGTGCCCTTTCCATTGATTTTATATGCAATGGCAACACATCTACAATTCGCTTCACGTTCTGTCTGCACACATTTTGACCAGGCACACTTTTAATGGGGGATTAGGAGTTGTAACTAATGGCCTTTTTTTTCTTTTTTTAATGGTTAATGAATCATTCATTAAGACTTTATAGATCAGCAGTAAGACATTTTGTAGGAACAGATTTTGGTGTGGCCAGGTTGTGAAAGATCCCTTTTACTTCCGACATTAGCCCCGTGTTCATGTGAATGGGCTCGTCATCCTGCAAAACTTTTTGCTTGTTCCGGAACGCAATGCGTCGCGACATTATGTGGCGAGGCACTGCGCTGGCCAATCAAATGCGTGGATGCACACACTCCTGGTGGACTACTCTGTAATGTGAACAGAGCATTTCTCATGTTCACCTTGCTGTTGTTGCGACAAAAGATAAGATGATTGCCCCTTTAATAAATGATTGGCTATCTGACTCAAACTGGACTTGTTGGATCATATTTCATCATCACGCATGCCATTGCATTTATTTTTTATCTATACAGAATTAAAGTTTAATAAGTTAATAATGATCTATTAATAAACCATTCATGACATACGCCTCATCACATTATTATTACTATTATTTTTTATCACAATTTGGTTTGTCCCAAAAGTCGAAACTTCCCTCGGTTCTTAAAAATGCATGCAGTTGACTCATGGTATATGGCTAAACCACGAAGATATTAAATTCGTGCAGAGGAGACGGCCCTTACGACCACTTTGACGTGCACTTGTACGAACGTGTGTGTGAGACACGGTGAGAGATCAGGGACACGTGACGAGGATGAAGACACAGACGGACAGATGGAGACACCACATCATCCTGGATACTGGACGCTGTCTATTTCAGGGGCTGATCCCTTCCCCTCTCTCTCTCTCTCTCTCTCTCTCTCACGCACACACACACACACACACACACATGACACCTTTGATGCTGTTCCATCCGAGAAATGTCCCCCCCCCCCGTCAACCGGGGGAGTCCTCTCCCAGTTGTCACGTCACCCCTTTGATACATCGCACGAGCCACTTCCTGATCCCTCACCCCTTCGTAGCGACTGATCATCACTCACATGACACACATGCTGTCACGTGTCATCTCACATGCTCCCAACATCGCACAGGCCGCGTGCGCTCCCCGAATACGGGCCCGTGTCACCCAACGGTCAGAAATGCCGGCGTATTCAGGTCGACATCAGACATCAGGCTCGCGGCTACAAACGGGCTGATGGTCGGGGATGAAACTGATACAGGCGGACAACAAAGAGAAAACGTCTTCAAGGATTTTTCACGCGCCGTGAGTATCATGAAAGACGTCAGATGGCGGCGGACGTTACCAAAGACGACAACTCTCCTGAAAAGATTCTTACCCTCGTGTTCACGATCGCTCGATTAATTGTGGCTGTAAAAGCAGCATTCTTTCCTATTTTATACATCGTGGCAATATCATTTTTTTTATTATCTTATATGCGATTCAAAAGTCACCTCCAAACTTCCACTTTACGCTTCATAACGTTAAAGAACCCCCCCCACCCAGAGTTCTGAGAAAAGAAAGAAAGGAAGGAAGTGAGCGGTGGATTCTAATAGAATCTCTACTCATCTCTCCCTAAAAGCCTCCTACAGAAACAATTACAGATAAAAAATGAACATAGCCCATTTCAAACAGAACATGCGCACATTCATAACCCTCCCCTCCCCCCTTAAACCAATTGTAAAAATGTCTCCCCTCTCTGGATGAGCTGCAAATGTTTTCAGACTAATACCATTGCCCTCATCAATCGGCTGCTAATGACTGCGCGGCTTCAGAGCCGATGTGAGCGAAGGGTCGCTGGCACATTACTTTGTCTGGAGAACGTTGCCTGCAAACTCTGGGGAGTGATGCTTTACAGTAAAGGTGAACTCCACACATGTGATTCCCGTGATCCTGGACTCTTTCATCTATATATATCGACTGAGAGAGCCACAGATGAGCATTTGAGACATTATGTAGGGCTGGAGACATGACAGGCTGAATAAGGCGGCGGACTTTGAGAACTTTCAGGCTGTTTTAGTGACTTTCACTGTGTGAAAAGGAGAACAGGTGACTGAGGATGTGGCTCATTTTGATGAAGGTGCTCAAAACAGATCCAAATGCTAATCGAGCCAAACAAGCTAGCTGTGTTCAGAGAGCAGGTAAAAGCACACTAAGGTGTTGCATTATGGGAGTGCTTTTCCTGCCGTGATGGGGCATATTGTCTGCGGTGAGAAACCTCGGTCCAGCTCTTTTAAGTACATTGTGGCCAGCGTTAATATTGCAGGCTACTTGCCATAGCAGAAAAGGCACAGGTGGAGCTAATAGCATTAACGACGACTCCGTTTCTACTGAGGTGGAAGGTGCACAATACCGGGGCTCGGTAACTAGAACTTAAAGGTGCTCGTGCGAAATTGAGAGCATAGCGCTTGTCTCTCAATTTTATATTTTGTTAAGAATATAACAAACAGTGGTGATGAGAGGACGGGGGAGCCAACTTATCCTCATTCTTACTGGATCAAATGTACACAACGTAACAAACATGCTCACCTCGGTTGGGACTTTGAGGTGTGAAAAAGCCCTTAAAGGTATCACTCTTGAAGATAGTCATTGACATGAATGGCTGTTCAGTCACTTTCTATTGCTGAGTGAGGTGAGCACGATGCTGATCGACATTCCCGAAAAAAAATCACAAGAACTGTTTGGAACTCTGGGAAGTAGGAGATCTTTGAGATTGGAACTTTAAAGACATACAGACCTTTAGAGGTGTTTTTCTTTTTTTTTTCTTTTTTTTCTTCTTCTTATTATTAAAGCTGATCAGGCCTCCTCTCAGGTATGAGTTGGGCAGAGCAATACTGGGAATTGTGACGGGTCACCAAACTCCACGACTAAAGAAGATAAAGAACAAAAAAAACAAAAAACAACGATACAAATGGCAAAACAATTACCCCCCCACTCTCTCCCCTCCCCCACAGGAAGCTGCGAGGCAGAAGAAGTTTGGGCAAAACACAACCCAATGCTCATTACCCAAAGTCATAAAACTATAATACTCAAACTTGCATTAGGAAAAAAAACAACAACTAATTTGCACATTAAACACTCTACACTTGTTACGCTGAGACTCTGTTATCATTACAAAGTCCACCACTTAAGCCTGCAACATAAATACAAGGCCGCGGCAGGGCTGTACAGTAAAAACACTGGAGAGCACACATGCCTTCCATCAAAAATTAACTCGAGTAGCTTTGATAATTATACGACGGTGTAAAATATTCAACGGCGAGCGCAGGGAGAGCTGTTTAGAGCGGCGCGAATGAGCATCAACTTCATCCAGGACAATAACAATTACAAACTGCTCGCCGCTCTCTCCAACCACTGCGTAGCTCACTGTGTCTCACTTATTCCACTTTAGCTCTCTCCTCTCTCTCTCTCTCTCTCTCTCTCTCTCTCTCTCGCTCTCTCTCTCTCTCTCGCCGCACCTTTCCATTTGCATGCCTCTTCGCGGGTGGGGGGGATGGGGGGGAAGGAGATGATTTAAGGTAATGAGAGGAGTAAAACATCATTAGTGCAAATTAACTTTTGTCAGCTGAGGTGATCTTGGTGGGGGCACTTCTGTCACCGGCGGCAGCTCAGATAATGGCAATTTATGCATTAACGTGTGTTACTGTGTGTGTGTGTGTGTTTCGTTGAGTGCGTGCGTGCGCGTCCGCGTGAGATGATGGCCATCGAGGACGCGTTCAGTCTTAAAGGGCAAGTCCAATCTCCTGAGAAGGCCTCTCTCGGGCACCCCCGGGTGCTTTGGTGCCGTGCTAATCTGAATGCAGCAGTTGGTAAAGGTGAGAGGACGTCGTCATTAGACAAATAACCAAACATCTTGATTAGAAGAAGGTACCCGGAAACCTCTTCCAGATGTTTCGCTTGAAACTTATTACACCGTTTCCCTGATGCAGCACTTGAATTGTCAAACAGCGGCCAAAAGCATATTTCTTACTTTGCAATGAAATGGTTGGTACGTTTGTTCTCATTTGTGTATTCTGTCATCTGAAGTGTTTACAGGTGCGTGTTGTTCTCTCTCTCTCTCTCTCTCTCTCTCTCTCTCTCTCTCTCTCTCTCTCTCTCTCTCTCTCTCTCTCTCTCCATCTTTCTGTCTTCCCCGGCTCCGGCAGCAGAGGGAGGCACGGTCATGTTTAATGCATGCGGTTTGTGTTGCACTCAGCGCCTGAGAATGGGCTCCAGTCCATTAATTAGTAACAAACGGTCGTTGGAAACAAGACAGGCCCAGCACAGGTCAACCAGCTCCGAGGTCTGGAGTGATGTGGACACTGATGTCTGCCCTGGGCCATCTACAGTCTGCAGCTGGGCTCCACGTTACAACGCTGGGCACATTCGGCCCTGAACGGCTGCTTTTGGGGATGCCAATGGTGGCGGCTGCGTTGTGCATGCACAGGCCCGCGTGTGGTGGGCGGTTCAAACAGAAAAGGGCACAACGACTGCAAAAGGGTGAGTGTAAACAAAGGTTCACTCTACATTTAGTTAAAAACAATAGAATTCCCATGGAACATGGAACATGGGGTTTGAATCAGACATGCTGCAATTACATGATAGGCCATCTTCAATCCTGAGGCCACCAGGACACACCATGTTCAATTTAATATCAGGGGCTTCCTGCTTGGATATGGCAGCCTGTGATGTTGTTTTAAATTACCACGTTTTCGTCATTTATTTTCATTTTTTTTCTCGATTTTCCTTTATATTCCTCAAGATTTCCAAGAACTCGCCATTCAGTGTGTTTATATTCAGTAATTACCCTCTACGCTGGTTCCTTTTGGTAGTTGCGGAGTCCGCCATTTCAGAAACGGCATTAAGCCTCGGTTACGCTCCCAAACGGACGCGTGCACAGGTGTCTGCGGACACCGCCGACGCGTACTAGTTCTATTTATACTTTCCGCTTTGAGGACGCGTTCCACGCACGTAGACCGCTACGCTACCACGCGTAAATTATTAATTGTTTGCAATTTTAAATCAGTGACCATCGAGGCCATGTAGGATGCAGTCGGGATTAATTTCACTGCTAATATCTGTGTTAGCATCGGAAGTTCAAGAGATTCACAAAAATCATGATGACATCAAACGTGTCTCTTTTTATAGTTTTGTTTTGGAGCAATTACAGCACGATCAACTGACTTGGCTTTCCTCTGAGCTGTATGCTCAAAATGTTTCCTGTATTTTCAAGACTATGTGCAAAGGATATCAGTTAATTAACCAGTAGGAATAAATTATTTGTAATTATCACCACAGGACCAAAGCGCAGAGAGAGTTAGAGAGAGGGAGAGAGAGCGAGGGGGAGATAAAAAATCTTGTATGTTAATCAAGCCATGATGAATTGTCCATGTTCATACAAACACGGCCTCTTCATGAGTCCCCTGTGCATTTCTTTCACACACACACACACACACACACACACACACAAACAGCACAACAGAGTGGGCGGAGAGGAGAGAATTAATTCTATGAAGTGAATTGGCAAGGAGACACCGTATGTAGATAAGTGGTGGGGGTGTTGACTATGTGTGTGTGTGTGAGAGAAAGTATGGGATTAACTGACCAACATTATGTGTATATGTGAGTGTGTGTGTGTGTGTGTGTGCAGAATGCCAAGCAGAGGTGTGGATGTATACGATATACTCAGTAAGGTGTTATTCTCTGTGTGAGTGTGTGTGTGTGTGTGTGTGTGTGTGTGTGTGTGTGTGTGTGTGTATGTGTGTGTGTGTGTGAGAACATAAGCAGTGTACTATTGCCACCCTGGTCGCCGTGGCGATGACATATCTTAATCTGCTTAGTTAGCGGCCAGGGGTCTTTAGCTAACGGATTATCAGCCAGATTTGAGTAATAGACTCCTCATTTAGCTCTAATGCGTTTTGCATAGAGAGCAACCTCCCCTCATCACTCTTTAAGATGAATCGGCTTCCCAGCTACAAGATAAAGGAAAAAAAAATAGAAAAAAAACTTCTTAAGATATTAGTCTGCCAGCAACTGCATAAATCATAACATTTTGCTAATGGAGGCAAAGTTAAAACACTTACACAGCCTCTGCAGTGTACGGAGAACACTGTGCACACAAACAGGCTCGGGTAAGCAAACATGCACACGCACACTGGGGATACTATGTCAAATTACTGTCCTTTTTCTGAAATTAAACTCTCAGTAACGCGGCTGATTTTAACCCTTACTCCTAATCACCCATTCCGAATGTTACCGGCCGACTGAATGGCCGTTGTCGGTGGTCCTCACGACCATTCTACTGGTTCGGACGGGCCAAACTGCACCGACCACGTCGGGAAAGTGAAGCTCAGCGATGTGCATGGAAACAAAACCACCACACAGGGTTTAGGTAAGGTAGCTACGCGGTCAGTTTTAGGGAAAGATCGGGTTTGGGTTCAAATAAGTCTGTTTGTTGTGTTATTTGTACGCGTGGCGTTAGTTAAGTACGTAAGTTACGTAACAAAAGCACGGTAAAAGAAGTCAACGTTGAGGCCCCGTCTAACCCACACCTGACAGCCGCTGATGAGGCCCGTTCAGTCGGCTGACAACGTTCCACACAGCTGTCCCTAACCCAAACTCTAGCCCTCCCCAACATTTTTTACCGTGTGATCCCTTTCTTGGCCGGGCTAGCGGACACTTAGCCTACTTTAGCATGGAGAAGGCGACACACAGGGAAACAGCTCGCCCGGCACAGCCCAAAGTTAAAACGTGTACATGTAAGGCTGATGAACACGATGTCTCTCGATTGCTTAATCCGTCCAAAAATTGCAATGTAGAAATTACAAGTTGTTGTTTTTTGTTGAGTTTTCTTTTTTCTTTTTCTCTTTCTTGACCGGGCCATGCTATCTGTTTCCCCGCTGCCTCCAGTCTTGGTGCGAAGCTATAGGCTCGTGCTGTTAGTCTAGGTGTGAGCGGGAATGCAGTCAGTTATCTGACTATATATAATATAGCAACTAATTCAAAGGTCAAACAACAAGAAAAAAAGTGAAGTCTGAAAGAATACACACAATCATCTCTTGATCACCTTGTAGTCCTTGTAAGTGTACAAAGAGTACATGAACCCCCACACACACACACACACACACACACACACACACACACACACAGTGGGATATCCTGTAGATGATACAGCGCTGACACAAAGGTTGCCTGTATTTACATATGGGTCTGTCCACAGAACCTGCAGGAGACCTGCAGCTTCCTCTTGTGTCTTAATGTTCATTCATCATAAGCTGTTCATTCCATTATCTCACCCACCTCAGTGTTTCACCAGAAAAATATATATATATACGTATATCTTTGTAATTTTGTCGCTTTGATACATTTTTGTGAACACAGGTGTCCAAATGAACGTTGTATTAATCCCTCAGCCACATTGATCAATACGATTTATTTCAGTTCAAACTGGAATGGATAGATAACAATCATCTGATTGGAAAGTATTTCTTTTAAATTGTGAGAATTAGTTTAGACCTTCAAACTCCCGTGTACTCATGTAAAATCCTCTGAATGGAGATATAAGTCTGCAGCATGCTGAGGCTGAATCTGTGTGTATGTATAACTGTATGCTTTACCTTTAGACACACCTCATTAGATTCTTCCTCCACACCAACGTGTGTGTGTGTGTGTGTGTGTGTGTGTGTGTGTGTGTGTGTGTGTTTGTTGCAACCAAGTAAAAGATGCATGTAAAAAAAAAAAGAAGAAAAAAAAAAAGGTGCATGCCGCAAAATCCGAGTCTGTCTCTCTCTCTCGCTTTCTCTTACACACACACACACACAAACACACAAACACACACAAACACACACAAACACACAGACACTCGCCCACAAACAAACACAGACAAAGCAGCCCAAGGCCTACCACTGCCATCACACACGCAACTTGGCCTGTCTGTGTGACACACACAGTTTGTTTGGTAGTTTTAATTTGACAGGGCTCTGAATAGAGCTTCTGAAACGCACATACACTCACACACACACACACTTCCTCAGACCTACACACACACACACACACCTTTAATTTGACAGCGCTCTAACAAGAGCCTGCTGCTTGTCAAATGTTCTCCAGTGGCAGCAGGGATCCGCAGAGCCGAGGGGGTTCTGTTCAAGGACATCTGTGAAAACACACACGCACACGCGCGTGCGCACACGCACACACACGCACACACACGCACGAGCTCTTGAATAGGCCGAGCGAGGCAGCCCGCTGCACCGCGCGATGGGAGAGGGGCTGCACACACGCTGAGGGGTTCCTACACTGCTGTTCCTCTCACTCTCCATCTTCCTCTCCCTCTATGTCTCTCTGCCCCTCCACCCCCCCCCCCTCCACACACACACGCACACACACACGCACACACACACACCTTTTACCCCTTTTATCTAACATTCCATCGCTTTTTTTGTGTGTGTGTGTGCCTCTTTTGGTCTTAAGTAGAGGGCTGAGGGGCTGAGATAGACCAGGGGAGATTTTGATGACGGCTCCCTGTCTGGTCCAACAAGCCGATTCCCCTCTCAAACCGCTCACACACACACTCACACACACACACACACACTCACATAAAGACACACGTCAGTTTTCTCTTCATTCTTCAATCCGAAACACCAGGAGACCTTTTAAAGTTACTCAAAGGCAGATGGGACTTTGGTCCTGATCCTCTGGATTCCAGCCCCTTGAAGGTGTGGGCTTGTGTGCACTCGCGGGCGCATTGGTTCCTCCGTGTGCGAGTGTGTGTGTGTGTGTGTGTGTGTGTGTGTGTGTGGGGGGGGGCTCCCATGCTGTCTCGGACTCAGCTTCCACGAGACACTTTGCTCATTAGAGGGAAGAGAGGGCGACTTGAGTGACTTCTCGTCGGCTCCCCTCTCAACTTGATCACAAGGCCGGTTCCCGTGGAGCCGGAGAGGAAGTCGAGGTTTGGACGCCGCGCGTTTCACCTGCGAAATACAGCGTGACACACCTGTGTGTGTGTGTGTGTTCGTGTGTGTGTGTGTGTGTTTGTGTGTGTGTGTGTGTGTGTGTGTATGAAGAGATAAGAATGGGAGGACTATGAAGATTAGAAGAAGGGATGCAGTGAATAAAAAAGTGGATTATCTATTGATGAATCAAAAAATGTATACAAATCCTAACTTAAAAAACGTAAAATTTAGAGGAAGAAACATTATTGCACGTACCATATAATATGTAAAGGGACATTTAGACACACACACACACACACACACACACAAAATCGTCAGCATTCGCCATAAAATCACAGTATGTCAGACTTAAAATCAAAATGTCAAACATTATACCACATCACTTCCAATCACCAGAGAAAGAGGCACAGACCATTAGATGCTATCTGTTACTGTGTGTGTGTGTGTGTGTGTGTGTGTGTGTGTGTGTGTGTGTGTGTGTGTGTGTGTGTGTGTATATGCGCCTGTCAGATAAAATACTGCACTTGGCCATGCAATGATCTCAAAAGAGGGGGGGGTTCACAGGGAAGCATCCAAAATGTCAACATGTACGTAAATACTATAACTTTTTTTTCCCGGAGTGACATTAAACCGAGGGGAAATCGGCCTATTTTTTTGTGTGTGGGGGGGGGGTGGGGGTGGGGGGGGGCTTTGCATGATAACCAGCAAACCTAAAAGTGCAGGAAGGCAGAAAAAACACATTGGCCCCGATTGTATCTTCTGATAAAACTGGCACCGGCGAGACACCGAGCACCGAGATGCTCTGCGCGGGGGGGCATGGGGTGGTTGGGGGGAGGGGGGCAGAGGGTCGTTGGGGGGGTCCTGCGATGATGAAAAGCCACCCGGATTATTCGAATCCTGTAAATCACAGCTAAAAGTCAATGTGTGGAGCCAAGGTCTATGAAACTATCAGTGTGGAATAGAGAACATAGACGATATGTTACCGCATTGCCAAGTGCCACCACTTAATACCATTAATCTTTGGTGCCCCCACCTCCCCCCTCCCCCCCTGCCCCTCATCCCTCTCACTCCATCTCTGCGTTGTGGAGTGCTTGGCGTCCTCTAAAAGTATGGATCTTGACCGCGGCCATTTTTCCGTGGAAGAGGGAAAGGCTAAAGAGAAAGCGCTGACCCCTCTTCGCTGCAATTTTCCCCTCATCAACTTGTGAGACTTCATTAACTTCCATGGGGTAATTTCTTCTCTCAGTGAGTTTTCAGAGAGGGGGGGGGGGGAGTTATGACGTTTTCTTCCCATCCATTTCCAGCTTTTTTTTTTTTCTTCTTTTTTTTTCTCCTTTATCTCCCATCCTTAACGTGGAAACTCTTTCCTTTGATTTCCTTTTCTTAGGGGAGGTAGTATTTTAAGGTGAAAGAAATGTTGCTACCTGGATACGGTCAATATTCGGATTATGACGACGTTATTTGCTGGTGCGTGCAACTTTTCGTATTTCTTCCACCAGTTCGCAGAGAAGAAGCTTCCCGGGGGGGGGGGGGGCGTTTCCCCCGCCTCACATTCCTTTAGGATACCAGAAGAAGAAGAAACAAACACAAACCACCGCTGAACCTCACCCTGGTCGCCCTGACGCTCAGTCGAGGCCTCAATGCAGGCGTTGCATGATGGGAACTGTGAGTCAATGCTGCCCTCTTCAGGACTATCGATGTCACTGCGCGGATGAAACGTCGTTCAGGGTGCATTGGCCTCACCAGACTACGTGACTGTTGAGTTGACCAAATCTGTGGACGTGTGATAGTTGCTATGATACGGGGGCTGAGTTGGATGGGGGTTTTGTTGTAAATTTGTTGTAAATGATTATCTTATCTTACATAAGTAATAGTAATACAGTAATAATACATCAGAGTGTATTTCTTCATCACATTTCTGCATTATTACTCTGAATCTGCAAAGTGGATTCAGGATTCATGATTCAGGACTTCGTAGGTTTGACACCAGGTGCAGGAGACCACCGGCGAGATTCAGGCCCCCTCCGCTTCCCGCGCACTCCAGTGAGCGATGTTCATCCGTCGGCACCGATACCTACACACACTTTCTCCTCTTTCTCCCTTCCCTCCGAGCGGCTCCGGGTTCCGGGGGCCCCGTGCGCAGAGACAAATGCCAACCGCTCGCTCTTCCAAATGTCAAATCCGCCGTGTCGTGGACATTCGATATAACCGTCCCTGCCGGACCGATTCGGAGCCACGCTCTTCAAACAGTCCCTCACCTCTCGTGATGAGAGTGGAGAGGAGGGGGGGTGAGGGGGTGAGGGGGGGTGAGGGGAGGGCTGGATTTGATCTGCCTCTGGGTTCAGGGGTGAAGGCCGCAAAGGCCCCTCCCCCCCGCGCGCTGGGACGACGTACACCGAGCGAGTCCTTCTGGTCATCGGCGAAGGAACACAGTCGAGAGGTCAACTAGAGTTCAAATAAAACAGGCCTCATACGCAAATACAGGAAATCGTTTCCCCCGAATCAAGTGTCAGAAAAGCTTGGGGCCTTAGTTTTGACGACAGCCGGTCCACCGTGTGGATGAGCAGGAAGCAGGACTCACGGACTTTCACTTGTTTGTTTTGACTAAAATATCAGCTTATATTACGACTTATATCGCTGCTGTTTTGTGGAGAAGAGCGTGGAAATACTACAGGTCTACTACATGTGTGTACACGTCCCTGGGGCCTTTTTCTTTTTAGCTCGACACAGCAAACTGTGGAAACTGGACAGAAAATTTGAATTAGCAACATGGCTTCACAAATGGATGTGACCAAACTGACCAGTATCAGCTCATCAACCGCATCATTCCGCTTTAAATTTTTTATTTCCATCCGATTTTGGGAAACGACTTCTGCCACTGAAATTTCCACGATCCCACTGAAAAGTTACCCCCCCCAAAAAAAAACAACACAAAGTCTGGCCACATGGCAGTGAAATCTGGAGGATTCATAATAGAACATGATAGATGAACAAAAAGGGCAAACTCACTCCTGTCAGGAATGTTTTGTTTTTTTCACTATGACAGATGCCACTCAGTAACAATCTGTAACCACGGCGATGTGAGGTCAGTGGTTCACAATACACCAGGAATAATGACGATCCTGACCCCCCCCCGCCCCCCCCAACATTATACAGCTTATAAAAGCAGTATTGTGTATATAATACACCTAGGGCCCCCGACTGCATCTGGAGACTTGATTTTCCATGGGGACTCGTTAAAACGGCCAAACCTGTTGGAAATAATTGATGTGACAAATCCAAATCATTCGGGGGACCGCCAATAAGAAGAAGGCCGACAAACGTTTTCTATGAGCATTCGAATTTATTGAAGGCACATCAGTTAGAAAGAACACGATAGTTGTGCTGGACATATACATTCATTGTCAATTACCTTTTACTTCAACTAAATCAAGTATATCACATATTAGGACTGGGTATTCTACAGGTCCTGGACGAAAAAAAAATGAAAAAGTGTGGGACTTTTTATTATATATATTGACAGTTGTCTTCATTGTAAGCACCATTGAGATTAAATTTGTATGTCAAATTGCGAGGTTTAAAAATCATAAATACATTGTAGGTTTTATAAATAGAAGATAAAAATCACCATCCTATACCCAGCCTCACTACCACTAACGTACGACGCATCACATTTCACAGCAATATTAAATACCATTGAAGTGATCCTAGAGGAATTGTTGTTATTTTTCCAGTGTAGAGCAATTGTTTGTATTATTTTTGTATTTTACATATGGTGTGTGACGCAAACACATCGGCGTCGGCAGGGTTAGGGCCTGGTTGGTTTTTTGGGCGTGGATTAGGAGCAGTACGCCTAGACCACGTCTGTGGAACCTTCGCATTGTGTGCACTGGTACGGGGAATGAGTCGCCAAGATCTTGTAGTGTAGTTCAGCTCAAAGTTCAGTCGTTTTGCTGGAATTGTTTGCTTCTCCCCCCCAGACAACTGAGAAGTGGTCCATTTTTTCCCTCACAAGAAAATCTTGCGAGCTTCCCTCCCGGGTCTCACTGATTCTGGACCCTCTGTCTCTTCTTGGCCTCGGCCCCTTCCACGTCCTTCATGCAGGCCGCCAGGAAACCGCGGCACTTGAGGGCGTACTGCTCGGGGAAGTCCCGGAAGTGGCCGACGTGGGGACTGGAGACGAAGTCGAAGCTGTCCGCCGCGGCGCCCCTCTGCTTCAGGGCCGCCACGAAGAGCTCCACGTCCCGGTGCCGGATCACCTGGTCGGCCCTGGAGTACAGGTAGAAGTGGGGCCAGGCGGGCGGCTTCTCCTGCACGGCGTCGTAGTGGTTCTTGTGCACGTACTTGGTCAGCGGGTACAGCACGACGCGCAGAAGGAAGACGGTCACCGCGAAGAGGGCCAGGAGGACGTACCGCAGCACGGGGGTGATTTTAGGGCCCAGGGTGGCCGCCAGCGCGCGCAGGGCCCCGCGAACGTTCCCGCTGCCGGGGGCGCTGTCCACCAGGGCCCCGATCACGCACAGGGAGCGGAACTGCTCTTCCTTATCCAGCAGCTCGATGACGTAGCGGTACAGCATGAAGCCGCCGTTGCTGAACACGTGGAAGAAGACGGGGCTGTTCTCCACCTCGTAGTCGTAGAGGACCTCCAGCAGCTTCAGGGCCGTGCTGCTCAGCTCCTTGTAGCCGAAGGACTCCGAGATGAAGACCGTCTTCAGGGGGGCCGTGTAGCGGATGGTGACACATCCCTGGAAGGGAGAAAATAAAGAATATATATAGGAGTTGCTGCTTCTGTAATACTGCTAAATGGACAAACCAATATATATTTTCATATATTTTGTTTTTTGTTGTAGTACCTGTTCATTGTAGATGGAGCTGTATTTGGACAGGTGTTTGTCTTTGCAGCCTGCCCAGCCCAGCAGAATCACAACCGGCTCCTTTGTCCCCTGCCAGTGTCTCTCTGTAAAACAAGACGTGTTAGCAAAGCTGAGCTGAACGCTGCTAGCGAGCGAAGCTAACGGGCGGCGGGAATACGTTTGTTTGATGTTTGTTTGTTTTTTTGCATTGGCTCCCTCGCAAGATGAGCGTTAGCATGTACGCTAGGCTAACGGGGGGGAAGGGGGTGCACGAGCGTGTACGGCACACACGCACGCACGCACGCACACAATGAAAAACGATGCTCACCCGACGTGCCCGCGTCTGGAAACACGATGTTGTAGTCAATTTCGTCGTCTGCCATTTCCGCGCGCGAGAGCATCAACTGCGTTGGTCTGCCGCTACCGTTCGGCTCATTTGGCTGTCGTAAAGAAAGGAGGAGGACAGATTAGCAATGCCGGCTAGTGACAGTCCACCGACCTGTCTGCACTGTGTTGTCTGTCACCGCACAGAGAAGTCCTGTTCCTCCAATGGAGCGGTTCTTCTTCTTCTTCTTCATGTCATTATCCAGCTCACGTGGCAACAGCGCCCCCCTGTGCACGACAGCGTTATGTCGGTCAACTTGGTCAATTTCTGCATCATTATTCCCCTAAACTAGTCTTGTTGAGCGGCAACTTTTGGAAAGAGTTTGTCGATATATGCTGAGTCTTCCCACTATAATAAATAGAATAAATGGACTATTTTTTACGCATATTTATGTTCAATAAAATGATTTATGCAACAAAATAATCATCGTATTGATAAGTGTGTTGTTTACCTTCAGTGGAAATGCTGACATAAACAAGTCCACTGTGATCAGGTTGTGTCAGTAAATTGTATCCCAATATAAATTAATATATAAATCCCACAGTCTTGTGTGTGCTGTACATGTTTGATGAACATAAATAAATAAAATGTAGACTAAAAGTATCCTCAAGTTCAGGTGAAAGTTAAAGACAACAAATAACACAGTGGTATGATAACGTGTCTGTAACCTGAGATGATAGTACTTCATTACTTTTTTTTCTTTGTATCGTGTCCAGTCTGCATGAAGCTATTGAGTGTAATGAGTTACTCCCCGGCCACAATTGTTCAAATTCAGTGTATCACTTTTGCAACAAAACCAATAAGATGTCCCTCTGGACTGAAGTCTGATTTGCCTGAATGCTTCTGATTGTGATGTCAATATTTTAAATATTTTGAAATCTCCATGTGTCATGCATTACCTGATCATCAGTGATATGTAAAGATTCAAAAGATAGAAATATAGAAACATAAATCACAAACCAAACCACACACCATTCACTGTATATCATGAAATACTCCAGTGATCGCTTTTATTTTGGGTTCACCTCCATGGAGGTCTATGGTGCACCAAACTCTGATAAGTAATAATGTTACATTAGCACAAATCAATGTATAAGTGATAACAATGCAAAAATATGCATTCTGCATTTTGCATACAAATAATAATCAAACACGCTGTAAGAGTGTGTTTATAGTTTTATAGGCGCTTTAAGAGTTGCTGACAAGTTTATAGAAATATCATCTAACTAATCACCCAGAAAAAAATAATTCATATCATGTCTTTACTGTACATCATCTCTCACTCACGCACACACGTGCACGTGCGCCAGTGGAAGCCATGGAAACGGAACGGTGACGGGAACCGAGGTGATTTTTGGAGCCGCGGGACACGAGTTGACCCGAACAACGCGTGTCTGCGGGGAAGCTCAACTTCTGGAAAACGGATCACTTGAAAAAACGTCAGTTAGAAAAGGATTGGTTGTGCAGCTAAACCCGAGCAACAAAAAACCGTAATTGTTAGAGTGACTTCTTCTGTGAGGATGTCCTTCAGTCGACCCCCCGTGGACCTGCTGGACGAGGACTTGTTCGACTACCATAACTTCTACGCGGGTAAGAGACCTTCTAAAACCACTCACACTGTATCCATTCCTCTGTGCGAATAAATCATCTAAAATGATGCATCTTAAGATGGATATTTAATGGAATATTTTTGTTGGCAGCAGACACTCACACGAGGTGTTCTCGGTGTGAAATGATTAATAGATATTAAAATTAATATTAATAGATGGAATGAACGGGCCCGGTGCAGAGCGTGTGAACAATGCTGTAGTGATTTGAAACACGCGGTTATTTTGGTTTGAGGGCACCATTTCTTCCAAGTTTGCCGTCGACAATTTGGGGAAAATCCATATGGCGCTTGGGCCTTTTGTTTCGAAAAAAATGCCAACTTTTCTTGCGCACCATGGAGACGCTGGAACTCTGAGGAGGTGACGTCAGACCGTCAGACCGTGCAGGTGTAAACAAGCCCGAGGCTGTTTATAAGTAACGTTAGCTAGATGGTTCAATGTTTATATTACATGAGCTTAATTATATATTCATGCATTACAATTGTCATAAAGGAGTCAAACTCACAACAACATGGTCAATGACGTCATGAGCCTGAGTGAAGGAGATGAAGTGAACCTATGTAATCTACAGCCAGAGCTGTTGTGTTCAACCATCCCTCTGAGAGCTGCTACACACAGCATGGGTCCTCCAATGGGATGCAGTGTTCCAGTTGGTCGTGCAGTGAGTGTACGCGTCCTGCGTCCAGGAGGCCACTGACCGGTATTAAACCACCGGTCCAATACTGAAGAAGCACAGATGTTTGTTTTGGGTCAAGTGCACATGATCACTGCGAGCTAAACGCTCAACAACATCACGACTGTTCTCTGTCCTGGCTCCTAAGTGGTGGAACGAGCTCCCCAAGGACATCAGGACAAAACAAAGTCTCTACATCTACATCACAAACTAAAAACACATCTCTTCCGACTATACCTGGAATAAAAAATTATAAAAAAAAACCTTAAATGGCACTTACTTATACCACTTGGTAGTTTGGCTTTCTTGAGGAAATTGATTCTTGTTGTTCTGGGTTTGTACTCTCATGGTTGAATGCACTTATTGTAAGTTGCTTCGGATAAAAGCCTCAGCTAAATGTAATGTGATGTGATGTAATGTGATGTGATGTAATGTGATGTGATGTGATGTAATGTGTGTTGTAATGTGATGTGATGTAATGTGCTGATTTAATCACTGCACCCGGTTCAGCGAGTGCGTCAAGTTCACTTGAGTGTTTCCATTTCATGCCTTTTTATTTAATGTCCACCACATTTATCAAACACAGATTGTACTTCTCAATACTGCATTTATCTGTCAGCTATAGTCACTATAGTTATTTTGAGACTTTGAGATTTTGAATACTATACATATCAATACGTAATCCAATCATATAATGTGTTATCAAATATCACATACATCCTGATAATAATACCTACTTTGACTTTTGATACTTTAGATACATTGTGTTGAGAATACGTCTGTACTTTTACTTCAGAAAGATTATGAAGGACTTGTACTGGAGTCACCTGACTTGCACCAGTGTAATGGTGACTGCATGAATGGTGTGACAGAAAATGCTCTCATAATCAATATTTGTGGCCTTCCTCTTGATTGTCAGCTGTTTCCAGTAGTAATTCATAACATAATTTAGAGTCTCTTCATTTAAACACATCAGTCTCTTCCTGTTGCTAAACCTCAATCAGTGTGCTGCTAACTGATCGGAATCCAGAGGATATCATGTGATGTGTTGTTTGTCTTGTCATAAGTTTATTTGTATATTTACCCTCTATGTACATTTCTTGGATGGAAATGCAAAATGAAATTCCGTGAAATGCGGTTAAAGTAGTATCGTATTGTATTATTAAATTGTGGTATTGCTTAAAGTAATAAGTATCGTATCATATTTTAAAATTGTAGCATTACTATATTTATTTAAATTACAGATATTAATAATTCGGTCACCAGTGTTATGAAGTCAGATTGTCAGGCTAATAGTTAATAATTTAATGATAATTTAACAAAGTTTATTGTAAGTGTTGGAGACTGTGACATCTAGAAACACACACTAAGACCGACAAGGTGCATTATGGGGCTGTATTTTTACAAACAGATGGTGCGAGACTCTCTGCTGCTGTATGTAAACAGGCCTCTAGATGTCCTCTTGTATGGAATCTATCTATTAAAATTAGACTTTAAAATGATCCGCAGAGATGTAACCTCAACAGACTTACAGTCACTCCTCTTATCCGTACATATTGTAGCTTTGTGTTCTCAAAGATGATCGTCTAACGAAGACTGTTTGACTGCTTGATGTGCTCGTAGCACCTTTTGTGTCGCTGGCGTTTCTACAAGGTGCTGGTGATGCACCTGCTGCAGTATTCATAGTTAGTCTAGATATGGGAATCAGTGGGCTTTTAATCCTGAGTCGTGCCTACGAAGTGCAGAATGTGACCTTTTCACCCCCCCCCCCCTCTCAGGTAGATTCTTCTGGCCTATGAACTATAGCTACGAGCGTCACTTTCCCGTCCTTCCTGGGGTCAACAGGGTCGTCCACAACCCTCCTCTCCCTCCCGCCGACCGGGTGGAGATGGAAGAAGAGATAGATGTCGTCGGTCTGGAGGACGGCGCCGTGTTTCAGGGGGCTGAGCCTCACAGAGAAGGCGGAGTCGGAGTTCTCCAGGGCCTGTTTGGCCAGCTCCACGCCTGGAGGGGGGAGGGAGACGGCGAAGAAGAAATGGACGCCGCGGGGTCGGACGACGTGGCCGAGCCTCACGGAGGCGGCGGAGACGGTGCGTGGGGTGACGTGTGCAATGCGGCTCACGCCAGACCGAGTCAGCAGACCGAGAGAAGGGCCCACGTTTCCTGACTTGTTTCTTTTATCTCACAGGGCAGGACTCCTCCTGGGGCCACTGAGCGAGGACGTCAACCGGACCCCACAGAGCCAGCGTCACACGACCAATGAGGCGCGAGGAAGCTCACAGCAGCACCGCGGCCCACTCAACACACCCAACCACCTTCAGATCCAGACCGTCTCCACCGGACTGCTTCCACGTTGACTGCTGTTGAATAAAGAGTACTCAGACATGTCAAATGATCCGGTGTTATGTCACATTCTGTACCCTCACTGATGTTGAGGCTCACGTGAATCTTCTGGGTTCATCTGGTGAAGGTGACATGAGCAGCTGAACTGCTTCCAGAACCACGGTGTCACCATGAGCCGGTTTCAAATACATGTTTATACCAGTGTATATTTGTGACAACGAACAAATGTAATGCCTCCTCCAACACATACAATGAAGTAATACACAATGTTGGGGAGATGAACCATTGATAAGAAACTTGACTATTTTTAGAATCTTATAAAAAGTGAGGTTTGTCCTGAGGGTGGTGGCTCCAGAGGGAAGGCGGAGTTGTTACTGAGATTAAATGGTTCATCATCTGTATGGAGAATTAAATGACTCCCACTTCTAGTCCTCTGGAGGTCAGGAACTCAATTAAACACTGTGCCGCGGACACGTTGTTCTTTTTTAAATATATATATATTTTTTTATAATTTTCTAACCAAACGGTGCTGAGGACGACGGTTCAGCCCTGAAGGTTTTTGAGCATTTAATTTTTTTCTATTTTAAGTAATTGAAACTAACTGGTGGTCAAAATTATATCTGCTAAACATCAGTATCCATTATTACAAAATGGAAAGAATATGACACCAACACATACCTTAAAGAGAGGACATAAACCACAGGACCAGGCAAGGACATTAAAATCCAAATAAAAATCTATTGTAATTCCAGACAGTAATGAAACTAAATAGGAAAAAAAACACCAAAGGGGGCGGGGCTGAATACTTCTGCAAGGCGGTGTGTACAGCACCACCACTACTGGTTTAGTACACTGTAAAAAGAAATGTGTAATATACGGTAAATTACCGGCAGCTGTGGTTGCCAGCGCTTCACTGTAAAAAATTAAGTGAGAATGTATAAGTATGATTTTTTTGCAATTGTAAAATTCACATTTGAGAGCTGTTTTTTGTTTACGGTAAATGACTATTAAAAAAAAACCACATATATAAACAGACAGTGGGAATTGTATTTGTGATCGTGGTGGTGTTTGTGCTCCACTCCTGATGTATTAACTCTAACAGGAGCAGCCGACAGCGATTCCACGGCATTATTTGAGGTCACCTCGTACCGTTATTGGTTTATTGTCCTGGTCATACAAAGCAAAGCTAGATGTGGACATTTTTGCTCTGATCATCCCTCCAGATAAACCCAGAAGATAAAAATAAAGACAAAAGAATCATTGTTAAAGATCATTTGTTTATTTTACAAAATCTGAAAAGTGGCATTAAAGGTAAATCATTCATCATCAACAATCTACAGGAGACTGCTAAAGAAATAAAAACTATTTGGAGCATAAAACCAAAATGGATTTTTAAAAAAAGAAGCCATTTTCTCTCCCTGGGTTGTCTCTACATTGTCAGAGCGAAAGTTATCACCATGAACATAAACTTAAAAAGTCAACAGAATTCATCAATAAAAAAAAAAAAAAAAAGCCATGCTGGTGGCTGTTTAAGGACGTAATGGAGAAATACAAATGTTGACCTGATGATGTGATCACTGAAGTTTCTATCCAATAATTGTCAATATATTTAGCTAAAAAAAAAAGAAAAGAAAAAAGACAACCTCATGGCGATGGAGGACAAAGCCAATAGGATTCATCCTCTGGGGATCATGACTGGAGAACATTTCACAGCAATCCACAACAGTTGTTGAGATGTTTCCAAACTAAAGTGGTGGACCGACATCGCCGTCCATCGAGCCACAGAAAATGTGATCCTGCACGTGTGGACACTATGACCCTACACTGCCCCCCCCCACACCATCGCCATCTTCTGCATGTGGACCCTGGATGACTTGGCGAAGGTGCTTTTAACCACGTTGAGAGGAGCGGACTTGCCGCTGAGGTAGACCTTATTGAGACACGTAGGAAGCCACGACTGCTCCTTCTCCTCCTCCTTCTCCTTCTCCTCCTTCTTCTTCTCCTCCTCCTCCTTCTCCTCCTCCTTCTCCTTCTCCTCCTCCCCCTTCTTCTCCTTCTCCTCCCCCTTCTCCATCTTCTCCTCCTGCTGCTGGTCCTTCTCCACAGCTCCCACTCCTTCCTTCTTGATCATGGTGCATGAGTGGGCAAAAATGTATCCTGTCATGAAGGCATCGAACCCGGCCCGGTGCGTCCCCGGGTCGGCCTTGGTCTTCGGAGCGTCGGCTTTAGATGGGTGCTCGCTCAACGCTCCTCTACCTCCGTTTTCCTCTCTGCTCTCGTTTGTGTCGTCATTGGTCGGGGCTGCTGCTGTTGCCGCTGCTGCTGCTGCTGTTGTTGTTGTTGTTGTTGTTGTTGTTGCTGCTGCTGCTGTTGCCGCTCCTGCCGCTGCCGTTGTGTTTCTGCAGTCGGGGTCGTCTCCAGACACTCCGTTCCCCTCGCCGTCCCCTTTCATGTGCACTGCTTCGCTCTGCGGGGGGTTCCCGTCACCGTCCACCAGAGGCCCTCTTCCTGGGCACGGCTCTGCTCCGGGGTCCGCCTCCATGTGGGGGATTTTGTTCTCAGGGGCGCCGTCAAAGACGGAGGGCCCGTCCCCCGCCTCGCCTCGCCCTCTCTTCTTGTCTCTGATTCTCCTCCTCTTTTTTTTCTTGTCCCCCGTGCCTTTCTCGTCCTGGAGGATGATCAGGTCCGTGTCGTGGGACGACGGGCACTGGGCGCCGTTTGGACACCAGCCGAACGCCTGTCAGACAAACAGGGTATTTAATACAACAACAAAAAAAAAACTGAAACCTATTTTCAAGAACTTTATTTGTTTAGGATGTCAGTAAAACTGAAGTTAAAAAAAAAAAAAAAAAAAAACTCACAGAGAAGCGCTGGCAGATGTCACTCGATCCCTCAGCAGAGGCCACAGCTGGACACGCTCTGTAGTCCACGTAGCTGGACATGTGACCGGCATACTTACAGAACTCTACATGGACGTGGGGCCCGGTCCCTCCAGAGGTCACGAGGCGACCGTTGTCCAGCTTACTGGAAGGAAGAGGAGACAGTAGGAGAAGGACACTTTAAAAGATCAGCAAAACTCCCTCTTCCCCCCCACAGTCACGACGTCAGCACAATAATGCACCGACTTGTTCCGATATAGAAAATAGGAAACGCCGCTCTGCTCTTCACTTCAGCCACATCCATCATCCTCTTACATTGTGACATCTCTTGCATCGCGGTTGACGTGGATGCAGCTCAATGTAATTCAAAACACTTCATTCGTCAGTCCAGGGAAGCTCTGATGCACGAAGCGGTTCACTCACATACATAAAAACAGTGTTAAAAAAATATATGGATATCCAAGGGAAATGTTGAAATGCAAAAGGGCCGATCTGTAGCTGACCAACAATATCCCAAACTGTGAGGGCATCATTTTTAAAAAAAAGGCACTTTATGCCAAAATATAAAAAGTGCAGTCCAGTGTTGAACTGTGCAAGAGACCTCTGTATTTTAGGTAATAATTTTAGAGATTATAATCAGTTATTGTCCTTTTTGATGAAGGGATATAAACCATCAAATAAATAAATAGGAGGAGGGAAAACATTAATAAACTGTATTTTCACTCAATTTCAATCTGTAATTTCAATCAAACACTATTTGCAAGTATTTGTAGGTCCTGCACAATTTCATCACCTGCGCCATGAAAGAGTATATACCCCACCCACCCACCCACCCACACCCACACACACACACACACACACACACCATTTTTTATAGGCGTACTCCAGATAGGAGGCAGTGAGCCGGAGCTCGAACTCCGTGACGTATTTGGTGTCGTAGATGCCAGCGGGAAACATCTCGGACAGGTCGGCTGTGAAGGAGGCCAAGCGATCGGGCAGATATGAATAAAAGCTCTGGCAGAAAAAGACATATGCATGCATATTTATTTTGTTAAACAGTCAATTAATAAGAACGGCGTGCTGTGGAAGAGGTTTGAGGTTAAAAAGCCAATAGAAATCATGAAGGTGTCTACGCTTGACACAGAGGATTTTTTTAAAGCTTGCAGACGCGATTAATTTCATCAGCGATTAATCTTCAACTATTGTTCTTGATTAACCGTTTCATCCATTAAATGTAAAAATCTAATTTTTCCTCTAGATGATTGTTTATAGTGATAGAAAATGAAGTTAAGCAGTGAACAGCTGCAACCAGAGAACCTCTGGCACATCTGCTTAAATAAAAATACTTATATGAACAAAATACAATAAAGCGATCATCAAAATAGTTCTTGGTTTATTTTACTGGCAATCAACTAATAGAATAATAATAAAACCAACGACTAGGTTGGACGATGTAGCAAGTGAAAAAAATTATTTGCTTTAAGTTGAGGGCAACAAATTATACAAAGTTACATACTTTAATTGTTTATTCAATCAGTATTTATTTACCTCATTAAAAAAAATATATATATACATTTGTATTTTCTTTCTGTAAAGAATTCTTTTTTTTAACATTGTTAAAAGAAAAAAGTAATGAAAGTGAAGAGCAAACCCAATAACTTGGGGCTACCTGGTAAAGGAAGGCCATGTCGATGAGGCCGTTGTGGAACACCACGGGCTTCCTGGCCCGCAGCAGCTCGGTGAACAGAGCCCGGATGTGGACGCCCCGGTCGTCTGATGCTCCCTGACGCAGAAGGCGGAGAAACGAACGGCGAGACAATCAAAACATCATCATCATCATCATCATCAGAGGAAGATGGTTGTCTCTTGCGATGTCCAGTCTCGTCCTATATAATGTGTATCGTGACGTGTGCATTCAATAATAATAATAATAACTATCCCATATTAATAAACAGATAAAAGAAGGATCAGAATGAAGAGAAACTTCAATGGAAACGCGCCAATGTAGAAAATGAGTGCAGTGCACGGCGTCATTAGCATAGCATTTATCATTTCAAAGGGGAACTCAACTGATTGTAAACATCAAAGTTGGTTTACAGGTCTTAAGAAGCACTACAGCTTATGTGAAAAATATAAAAGGTACATATACTTTTGTGGCCCCGCACACAAAACAGGGGGGTACAGACAGGTATAATTAAGCAACATTTACTCAAAGGAAGATTTTTTTTGACACCACATGTTTCTAAAGTATCTAAAAACGAATTGCTCTTCTTTGCATAACCCCCAAACATGCAAGTAGGGCAGTGAACTATTGGTGACAGTCACGTGATCACGCGGCGGCGGCGACCACTTGCAGAGCCTCTGTGCACGACGCCCAGCCCACGATTATGTCATTCTCTTCCCTACAGCGAGTATAAACTGAGCTTTAGGCATCAGGGCAGTGGTATGTGGGTATTACACCACGGGCCATGAACCAATCAGATGGCTTGATTTGAGCTCCCCCGCTTTATACTGGTGAACAAACAAAGAACAGCATGTCGGTACCCTCACCCTGTTGCCCTTGAGGTAAGGGATTCCGCTGGCGTACTGCTTGTTAAAGTCAAACCCATGCTGGACCAGGAACTGGACTGACTGGGGCTCGATGATGTACTCCTCTGAACACAGCAGGGTGAGGTTATACACCTGGACCAGGTATGTGTCTGCAGCCTGGGGGGCGAGAGGCGGAGGATAAAACGTCACAGATGTGTGGCCATATTCTCTGCTCTCACATGCTCACGGTATATGTCATGCGATGATGGCGTGGGAGGCGGCTAGCAGGGTCGCAACAGACTCATAGGGTGAATATAAAAACCAGGTTTCAAGCAATTAGAGAAGGCATGGTCTTACTGTACCTCGTCGTCCAGTCTCTTGTAACAGGCGATTCCCAGGGAGAGGATGGAGCGGGAGCTGGCCGCGTGGCGTATGGCTTTGTACCGGTCCTCTATCGACCTGAAACACGACAGCGAGGTGTCAAGGGCCAACTAAACACTGGGGGGGGAGACACTGATAGGTTTACTCACTCAGCCAGCAAGGACTTCCTGTTTCCAAGACCACTCAGCTCCTGCAAAAATAAATTACACTGAGAACAATTGCTACTTTTATTCTTGGAGGACTGAACACACGTGTCTGTTGGGGTAACACTCATGGTGTGTGTGTGTGTGTGTGTGTGTGTGTGTCAATGTACAGCTTGTTCACATGTTAGCTCTCAATACTCACAACAGAGTTAATACGAGGGACAAACTATGGCTGTGAAAACTACAACTCCCTGCACCACTTAAAGAGTCTCATTTAACTCGGGGACACGCTGGTCGGATAGAGGCACGCACGCGCGCACACACACACACGCATGCACGCATGCACGCACGCACTCACCGTGTCCAGCGCCACGAAGGAAGCCGTTTTCATGGCCAGTACCATAGCAGGCCAAAGCTCTTTGAAGTTATCATTCTGGACATCAATGACGGGAACGACCAGTGACGACACCATGTTGTGGGAGTGCAAACGGCTCTTTATCGCGCCTGGAACGTTTTGTTTTATGCAATTAACGTTACCGGCGGCTTCCTGGAATATTAGCTCGCTTAGTTTAACTTACTACCTTGCAAAAGTTCCCATTATCAGCTGCTCTATGCAGCGCCCTTTCTTGTCGCTTACTTGTTATGTTTCATTCATACGTTCAGTAATTGCTTTAGCAGGTGTTAATTCATTCACACTTTATCGGGTAGACAGCTAACGGCGCTCCACCGTAAACATTTCAACGTGCTCCTCGGGGTCCTGTGACAGAAAAAACCTAAGGTATTTGGAGATGTGCCGGAGAACAAATACAACATATTTGCCACCAATTGTACGCGCACAATTTTCATAATTAACGAATATATATTTTCATCGCAAATTGTTTATTTTTTATTTCAATTTTACTTCTCCATTCGACTTTTTTCGCCTTTTAGTAAACATTTCGAGCAGGCGCAGACCACAGGCGCACATAAACACCAACCTTACGTCACTGTACTTTGCTGTCGAGGTGAAGTGCGCCATTTTGGCTCAAACAAAGTCAGAAATATTACATCTTCGATAAAGTGTTATGAATTGTGTCCCTAAAATACAATGTGCACGTTCTCGGGACACCGCTCTGGTTTCCACGAGACAACACGGAGCGTTACTGCTAATGTGACTTGTTTTCACGCCGCGTGAGTGACGTTGGGTTAGCTCAAAAGTAACGTTAATGATTTAAACAGAAAACAACAACACCCCTAGCTGGGCTGCGTTGCCAGCCAAGCTATCTTGACGTTTTGCTAAATTTAGCTTCCGCTGCTCGTCTCAAACCGCCGCGATGGGCGGCTGCTCGGCTCCCAACTGCTCCAACTCCACCAGCATCGGCAAACAGCTGTTCAGGTTCCCCAAAGACCCCGTCCGGAAGAAGAAATGGGTGGTGAACTGTCGACGTGACTTTGAGCCTACTCCTCACTCCAGACTGTGTCAGGTAGAGACGATGCCCAGAGACCCTTCTGATGTCACTAGTAACTGTTCCACTACTTTCCTTCTGCTGCATCTGAGCTTTGCACTCTCTGTGTGCATGATCTTGTTGTTGTTTCTGTGTATGTGTGTATATTTATGTGTGTATCATTAGTTGCTTGAAATGCATGTGTATCCCTGTTTCTGTTCCCTCTAGGACCATTTTGAGCAGAGCCAGTTTGAGGAGATAGCGAGGTCTCCGGCTGGGGGAAAGAAGCTGAAGCCCAATGCCATCCCCACTCTGTTCACCATCGGAGACCCTCTTTACCCAGCGGTCGCCATTCCGTACATCCTGCTGCCCATGAAACCTGAACCAGGTAAATGTCCAATGAAAAAAAGGGATGGCAAACATTTAAAGAAACCAAACAAGTAGGCAGTCAACAAATCAAAATGGCAGTAACAGGAAGTGCAACACAAGTGAGACGCCGCTGCTTTTGCGCCTACAGTGGAGAAGGAGCTGAACTTCGGGGACCATGGCTATGCCAGACGCACCCCTCTGCCCGGCCTGGAGGAGGAGGAGGAGGAGGATGCCGATGGGACCGCAGAGGACCAGCGGCAATGTACACAGTGTCATCTGCTCAAGAAACAGCTGGAGCAGGAGATGCAGCACACCGCCAGGCTGCAGAAGGAGGTAGGATGGTCTCTCTTTCAACAAATTGATGTTCTTGCATTTGTTTTGTTG
This sequence comes from Ophiodon elongatus, assembly GCA_016806645.1. Classification (NCBI taxonomy): domain Eukaryota; kingdom Metazoa; phylum Chordata; class Actinopteri; order Perciformes; family Hexagrammidae; genus Ophiodon; species Ophiodon elongatus. The sequence goes on along the minus strand of JACSYO010000610.1, from coordinate 354,237 downwards.
TTGTTCGTCATTTTGTTAATGATTCTGATGCGGCCAGCTGCCGTTTAAAGACCAGTGTGGGGAAACGTGAGCGTGAAGTTGCCTCTTTTCTCCTCCTTCAGGCAGAGGAGATGAAGAAGCGCCTGTACCGGCTCGATCGGATCGAGAAGGGTCTCCAGAACTTTCTGTACGAGGACCAGATTCGTGCCCTGTCCCTCACCAAGCGCTCCCGGCGCGCCGTCTGGTCTCCGGAGACCATCCTGAAGGCCCGGAAGATCCGCTGTGCGGTCGGCACTAAAGGCTACGAGTACCTGAGGGAGCTGGGGTACCCGTTGCCCTCCTACAGGACCCTCTGCAACCGGCTGGAGACGAAGATCATGGTGACGACTGACATGAGCTGTGAGGAGCTGGCCGAGCTGAGCCTGGGCCTCATGGCCACCTGTAACAGTCCCGCTGGCGTGGCCGTCAGGGACAACGAGGAAGAGGAGGAGGAGGAGGAGGAACTCATAGGCGTGTTGTCCTGATCGCGGCACTGGGCTTTCGACTTGCTGACTCTTTTGGGCGCGTTAACGCTTCTGATCCCGTGATCTGCAACACTTAAGACATGGCTTCGCTCCACCTGTGCGAGATGCTGGGGCCCCTCCCCCACCCCCCGCGTGTCAGCCGAGCATCGTGATCGCGGCGTTTGTCACCACGACAAAGATGCTGAGCTGCAGTGAGAAGTAGTCTGTGACCAAGAAGACCGACCATGGAGTGTGTGGAACGTGTAGACATAGTTTGCACAAAACCGGTTTGACTTGTTTATGGCTCATTAAACGTGTTTAAAGTGACGGGTTTACATGCACATTAAAACCCCCTGGTAGTATTCGGGGTACTCAAATGTACTGAGAGACAATCAACTCAGGTCCTGGGTTAGGTAGCTTGAGCTTTCCCATATTACGAGGACTGCGACATGTGTAAACTGTTTCCTGTTCATAATGCAAGCTTATATTTTTTTTAGATTTTTCATTCAAAATTATTTATTGTGTGTGTGTGTGTGTGTGTGTGTGTGTGTGTGTGTGTGTGTGTGTGTGTGTGTGTGTGTGTGTGTGTGTGTGTGTGTGTGTGTGTGTGTGTGTGTGTGTGTGTGTGTGTGGTTAGCGCCTGGGAAGATGTTTGCATTCAAACATAAATGGGCGGATTCAACCTCTTCCGCAAAATCATCAAAATTGGCGTCGATATCCTAAATTCATGTCGCCCCTTTTAATAACATTTGTGGAGCTGAAACGGTACCTGTTTTGTTTTTTTATGGTCATTTATTGTGGAGCTCACACCCTGAGAGGCGTGTGGAGTCGACAAGGACATGAAGGGAAACCCTCCATTGGTAAATAAGGTAGTGTGAGTCCACACTAAACGGGTTGTACGTCTCCGGCATGCAGCTGTCGTTCCCACAGGGCATCAGAAGGAGCTCAGGGCGGCATTCACTATCCAAAACAACACTGGCACTTGTGAGCAAAATAAAGTGATTTGTAAAGAATTAAATGCGTTTTTATTTTGCCATTATGTGTGCGTGAGAGAGAGATGTACTGAATAGTGCACGTAGGTCTGCACTGCACGTCAGGTGGCTCGCAGTAACAAGTAAACAGCAGCGTTGCCATCACTACGCTGGTTACGTTACATGACTGCCATGAACTCTACTGGGTGCTCTACTGGTGGAAAAAAAAAAAAAAACCTCCCCATAAGTCTCCTTAAATCCCACTGAAGTAACTGAAGACGACCCACAGCAGCCAATCAGAGGAGCAGCTTCTGTCTGGTGACACAGGAGGAGAGCGACGTTTAGGCCCCGAGCTCAATCTCCGGGTTTAGTTCTGTCACGTCATCGAGTGTTCGAGGGCGCTCTCGCAGACGTCTTGAGCCCTTTATGAACCCCTTTTTCGGAAATCAGCATTAGATGCAGAGGAATTACCCACAATTCATAGCGATGTGACGTTGAACACGGGGTAACCAGTGGAAGCGTGGAGTCGTAAACGCGGAGGACGGAACACGCGGGCGTTCAGCCTGGCGCGTTCCATGTACTCAGAAACATCAAGGATTAAAGACGGAGACATAAAAACACATGAAATCAGAGGATATTTATTCATTTATTCATCAAGTATTTCATTTAGTCTCCGAGGCTGTTTTGACAAAAGAAAACGAGCAAATCAACTGAAAATTGAAATGACGTCTCAGAGAGCCTGGAAGACGTTCAAATCAGGGAGCAAAAAGTGTAAGATAAAAACCCACAATTGTCCATAATATTTTTTTGACGTTGTCGTGGTAACATATGTCGCAGCAAAGTGCTGTCCCATTTGTGTTTACGCCATGACAAGCCCTTCTCAGCCTCTCACACTCAACCATTTACCAGGTGACATCAATAAGTCCTTGAGGGTTCAGGGTTTAAGGCCTCATGGGGGGGCATCGGGATTGGGCCCTACTTTGGCCCAGGTCGGACTTTGATCAAATCCCCCGCATGACAGATTAAAGATAGTTGTCTTGTTTGAGCTGAACTGGGTGGAGAGACCAGCCCAGGCTCCGTTACATGGTTTGGTACAGGTTCGTGACCCACGTGGAGCTTTTTCTACGGTTCACGAACACGGTGCGGTTCCCCCTCTGCAGGGAGCCTCTCGCTGGGACTTCGTCCCCCACCACTGATTTCCATTGATTATTTTATTTGGGGCCCTCCGGCCTGTCCCAAAGAGCGCAGCCGTGGTTTTTGTTTGTCACACGGTGGCATTCACCTCTCCACAGCCGGAGCCGTGCCTCGCAGAGTAAATACACTCAGGGCGATTGGATCAATAGGACATGCGAGGGGGTCTCCGGGTGGCAAACAAGGCCTGAGAGTCTACAGGTCACACGAGGGGGCTCAACGTGATGAGTGATGAGCTCTATCGGCCCCGGTGATGGAGACCCCTTTCAAATTAAAGACCCGTCACACCGAGGGGTTGAACCGTATTCTGTCTGCGGCTCCACGCCTTTGATTTGGTGTTTCAGATGACACCCTGAGGACGTGATAGAGTACAGATACTGGGTCTCTCCCTCTCTCTCTCTCTCTCTCTCTCTCTCTTTCTCTCTCTCTCTCTCTCTCTCTCTCTCTGTTTGATTTGGGGGAAGTGCTTACCCCTTTATAAACACCAGGGCTCTGCCTCTGTGTTTATGTGGGTCACAGGACAGAGAGTGGACAGAGGTAAGTGGAGACAGCATTTCTCTTTGGGGTTCAAATTAGGTAACAACTGTCTTGTATTTCAAGAGGTATTTTATGAAATATGCTCACCAATCGTATTCCATTTGAAGTTCCTGCACTAGAGGGGCAATTTGTTTAATTTAAAAAAAATGACTCTTGGTTTTCAAAATAGTTCATTAATTTGAGGGTTTTGTTACTGCACTGCTCGTCCCTGCGTGGGTGGGGGGTGGGGGGGAGGCAAAGACCGTTCCTTCCTGTTAAAATCGGAGCTGTTGTGTTATGATTGAGATCAAATTTGCAATTTAATAGCTTGCCCTACCATTGATTTTAAATCAACAACTAAAAGGGCACATTTGTTGACAGTTTGGATGTCCCTGTAAATACCCCCGTCCCAGCCTCCCTTTGTCTTTGTTTTCCCGTCCGGCCCGTTTTGACCCCCCTCCGACATTCTTCTGTCCGTTCTGGCAGTTTACCCCATAATAAACTCTTTTCGCCGATTATCTCCACATGCGATGAGAGAGACAATGAGGGTTTACTCTTTGAATTATTTGGGGATCAGACTGACTGGACATTTGGCTCAGGGCAAAATGTGGGGGTGTGAGGGGGGGAGGGGGGGGCTGCCAAAGATTGAATCTGTTGCCTTTATCCCAGACTGCACACATGCCCCCGTAGTCCACCGCGGGACAGTGTTGGTCACAGTAACGTTGGGCCGTTGCACGTCTCCCTCTCGTCCGGTAGACTCGGTCCAGCCATCCCAGGAGGAGACAGGGACCATGAGCCGCCTCTCGTTGCCGTGGCTGTACGCGGTGGCCCTGCCGGGTCTGCTGTGGGCCTCGCACGTCAGCCTGATAGTGGAGGGGGACAACGACGCCTCCAGGATCTGCAAGCCCGCCCCCAACTGGACGATAAAGGGCCACGAGCCCATGCAGGAGCTGCAGGGCAGCGTGGTGGTGGTGGCGCTGCTGAAGGCCAGCTGACAGTTCTGCCTCATGCAGGCCTCCAAGTAAGAGAATGCAGGACTCGCGGGACCCAGGGGTCAGAATTGTGCTTTTAAATGAGAAGGATTAAAGGTTAGGGAATATTCAAACATGTTGATTTGGCCTAGAAGGAAACTAGAAGGCTAATCCGCTCCAAAATATAAAATGTTCTTCCTCAGCCCCATGATACGCCCTTTCCTTTTTACACATTCACTGACTAAAGCACTATTTACACGTGTAGGGGTCACGCAGAGAGGCCGACAGGAGCTCTGAGAAATCTTTACTTGAGTAAATATTCTGCAGCCAAATCCAAATTCCTTTTCTTTATAATGCATAATACTTAGCTTTTTTCTTTGCAGGACTTGTACAAAGGCAATAAAGTAGTGCATGAATATGAGATATGAGTTTACAGATAATTACAATCCCTCCTCGGTGTTGTGGAGGTTAGTTTATCTTACTTTAACACTTTCACTTTCTCTCTGTCTCTCTGGCCCTCTCTCTCTCTCTCTCCCCCCCTCTCCCTCTCTCTCCCTCTTGCTCTCTCTCTCTCTCTCTCTCTCTCTCTCTCTACCTCTCTCTCCCTCTCTCCCTCTCTCTCTCTCGCTCTCTCGCTCTCTCTCTCCTTCTCCCCCCATCCCTCTCTCTCTCCCTCTGACCCTCTGTAGAATCGGAGGCCTGCGTGACAAGCTGAACCGCAGCAACATGAGTGAAGTGTCTTTTATGGTGGTGAATGAGCGCGAGGCCCACTCCCGAGCCATGTACTGGGAGCTGGAGAGGAGAGCGCCCCCTGGTGTCCCTGTCTACCAGCAGGATGCTCTTCAGGATGACGTGTGGGAGGCCCTGGATGGCGACAAAGATGACTTCCTGGTCTATGATAGGTCAGGCCTACGTGGATCAAATTAAGATCTAAATATTATGTCCTCTGTTTATGTTTTATGTCACAACCCATTGGGGTGTTAGCTCTCTGATAAAATATACTATATAAATTAGATACTGTCTATAATAAGTAGTCGTTGTCACCGTGATGAGACCCGTTGGTTTGTGGACTGCCTCGAGTTTGACGTTTTTTCGGCCGTTGCCACCTTGTTTATTTTGCAAGTAACACGAGAGGGTGGAGCTAAGTACAACTGAATGCTGGATAAGACATATTTAGGTGACCAAATTGTTTCAATTAACTTTCATGAACTGAAAGCACACTGTGAAAGGGTTAAGACGGACAACGCCGTGGTAGCGACCTGTCAATTACAAGGTAGCCCCGCCTTAAAGCATACTCCACTTTATGGTCTGTTTGACTCTAAATGGACCATAATTTACTAAATGAACATCACGCTGTATTGAAGAAGACTTGAAACTAGAGATTGAGACCATAAACTCATGTTTACAATGTTTACTGAGGGATCAAGAGAGAAGTAGAGTCATTTTCTCATAGACTTCTATACAATCTGACTTTTTTCTTTTTTTTAACCAGAGGATTCAAGTTCGAGAATGCAAGTTTTGAGGCACTGTCTTTGTTTTCCAGACGAGGAGAGTTGCCGCCTGATCTCTGCCCTGCTTTAATAATACATATTTCCAATCACCACTTTCTGGATTAAAGTATAGAGTTCATTCTTGTTTTTAAAATATTTTAAATAGTAAAACCGTGTATTGAAATGTGATATGAACGTACCTGTCTTGGCGTTTCACATGAATTTCTGAGACAAAAAAATGATTATAAAATTTGTTCATGCATCCCATTGTGAAAATAAGGAAGCAACCAATTACGTTGCAGTGATTCCCGTCAACGTTTGGATTCTCTCTCCCTTTTTCTCCAGGTGTGGTCTGCTCACCTTCCACATCGTGCTTCCTTACAGTTTCCTGCATAACGTCTACGTAGAGGCCGCAATCAGGGCCACTTATCTGAAAAACATCTGCAATTGCACTGTGAGTAATCACAACACGCATACACACACACACACACACACACACACACACACACACACAGGCACACATGCAAATGCTTTCTACACACACAAAAGGCTGTGAATAGTAACACTCATTCACTGATTTTCAGTGTTTAGTACTCACTCACCCTCAACCCTCAAACCCCATTTTAGTTAAAGCTGCACTCATATACATATTTTTGTATTCATGATGGAAAAAATGACCACATATAATGTGAAAGAGGACAGCAGCACAACCCAAAACGAATGATAACGTTGCGTCATGTCTGCTCGATGTAAATAGGTAACTAATAGCAACTTCACGACATGATAACATGTTTTTAGCTTGTTCTGCTGCCCCCTAGTGGACACATGCTTTAAAATACAAAAATAAAATCTAACTTCATGAATGAACGAACACGCCTTTGATCATTCGCAGGCTAATTCTTCCTTATCAAGTGGCAAAAACGAGACAACGCACTTTAACGCCAGCCAGACGACTACAATACCCACAGTTCAACTGGACACAGACGAGTCGGAGAGGGGAGGGACTCATCACCACAGCCATCATCGTCATCATCATCATCATCATCATCATCATCATCATCATGATCATCATGATCATCATCATTCTCCCTCTCGTCGTTCTCCACACCTCCAACAACACCGTCACCAGAATCAGTCCCAACATGAGGATGATGCAAGTCAGAATACAACTCTTCATCCTCTCAGTCACCATCCTCAGCATAATCATCATCAGCATCATCAGCATCATCATCATCATCAGCAGCAGCAGCCTGGCAACCACAGTCATCCTGATGGGGATGCAAGTGGATAATTAGGATGCCAGGAGTGGTTTTTACTTGCTTCTTCCCTCTTACGTAGTGTTTTTTGCTTTCGGTTGGGATGTGTTTCACCGTGACGGCAGAGCGTACAGGCACACAGAATCTCTTTGAGCAGTAATCAGATTGGTGGGTTCTTTTTTCCCGCGAGCACCTCCACCCCTCGGTCCTCTGTGTGGATGACGTAGCCGGTGCTTCCCCGGTCCTCTCCCATTAATGAAGTCCAACGTGTGAAACCTGCCTGCAGGAGGCCGTGGACGGATGTGTGTGTGTGGAGAGATCGGGGTGTGTGCTGATGGTTATCGTCACCCAGACTGAGTCGGAGGACGTTGTGCGTCGCTGGCGAGCGAAACCTACGTCAGATTTCTGCCCAAACATTTTTTTCTTTTCTGGGGTTCATCTTCTCGCTGGAAGTGACATGCTGTGCTACTACATCACTGTATACAAATATGCTTTTAGTGCTGTTCCTTTTTTTTTCTTTCCAACGTGTGCAAGCATTTTGGGAAGTGTTGTCACAATGAATTAGATTAGTATCCAATTCAATCATTAGAGGTTATAAATCAAACCAGCAGGCAAAGTGTTTTTCACTTGCACTTGTGTTTATGCGCAGTATTACTGGATTAAATACATTTTGCATATTTGCGGTGGATTTTGAAACTTTGCCACGTCCGATTATACACCGGAACGTAGAATTAACCCTCTAGATCTGTGTCCTCCATTAAAAGGAAAAGACATTCATGAAACGCTTCTCGTGTCTTATCTCTTTCTGTGAATCGTGTCGTGCCTCGACGTTCCAGATGTGTGAGGTGTTATGTTGTCCTAAAAACACCATGGCTGGTGCGTGCGGGGTAACAGGGGAACGTAGGGCCCAAACGCAGACTACGCGTGGTCACCTGATATAATGTACTGCAGCGGAGACTGTGTGTGTGTGTGTGTGTGTGTGTGTGTGTGTGTGTGTGTGTGTGTGTGTGTGTGTGTGGCGGATCAGATACGAACACAAATGGCTGGAACTCAAAAGGAGCGAGGCATATGGCAACGTTTGATGAACTGGCAAGGAATGTGTGGGAGAGTGCTGATGAGAAAAGCGGGAACAGGTGTGCAGGTGGGCGGGGACTGACCAGGAAGTCATCACAGCAGCAGAGAGGAGGAGTAGGCAGGAGAGTAATCCCATTCCACAATAGAGAGACTTTTAAAACTAGGGTGGGTAATGTTGAGACACTAGCAGGAGTACGCTAGATTAATTAAAAAAAAAACTTCTGACAAATTAGATAACATGTCAATGTGTGGGCTGCTGAGGATTCTGTTGCATTTGTCTGTGTGTTTCCAGTCTTTATGCTGAGCTAAGATAGCCAGCTGCTGGCTGTAGCTTCACATTTTGTCTTCCTATCCAACTGTTGTTGTAAAAGTATATGAGCATATTTTCCATAACGTCAAACTATCCCTTTAAGCATTCGTAAACTGTGCTCACTTTTTCTTTCATAAGCAAAAAAAAACAAAAAAACACCTGCATCTCACCTGGATGCATTGGAAATGAATAACAAAACAATTACATAATCTGAAACAAAACAATATACATTTTAAAATTGCTCTTATTGAAATGAGTTACATTTCAATAAGTGAAATGGTCTAATAGTTACAATCACGTATCGTACCTTCTGAATAACACTGGAACAGGGTTTTAGCTGCATGGCAGGCACCTGACTTGCTATGTAATAAAGGACCCCACTGCCATATGTCATGCTGGACACACACACACACACACACACACACACACACACACACACACACACACACACAAAGACACACACACCAGAGCAGGTGGATTACCTCAGTGCTGCTTAACACATGGCTGAGATGCAGCATGCTTTGACAGAGGAGAGCTGAGGAGAAACATTTGAAAGCAGCCACCACCACCATGAAGGTAAGGCCAAGGACAAGTAGTTGTAAATTATTGCAGTTCTTAACAATTAAATAATACAACTGAAAGTTCTATTTTTTTTCTTATATGTCTTTATGCTTATATATAAGAGCAACTGCGGCCTACTAATTCCCTCTGGGGCTCAATAAAGCATTCTGATCCCATGGTAACTGTACCTGCATGTAGCTCTGTGTCTAAACGCCATGAAAGGAACATTTAGTGTCAGCTTTGCACACTCTGGCTCTTGTAAAGTATTGCGGATCACATCATTTATATGTGTCTTGAAAATATTTTCCCCCCAGGTTTATCAACGCTGTAGTTGTTAAACCTACTCGGGATAAACCTGAGCAGGTTGTAGCAGCCCGGCCATGTGGGGGATGTTCCTGTGTAAATCCTGGAGAGGAGTTCTCCCGGAGGAGCTAAACTACTTATCCCTGTCCACACGGCCTGCTGCCCCCCCCCCCCTCCTCCCCCCTCCCTCCCGGATACTTTAATTAGTGCTTTCACTCACCGCCAGTGGTTGACTGGTAAACAAAACGCTTGGATGGAAAATAACTTTTGATGCCTCGCCTTTTAAAAGAGTGTACACGTTCGATGTGTTCTCACAAATTGAAACAATGAAAACAATGAAACAATGAAACAATGAAACAATGAAACATGTTCCGGCCTTGAGGTTGGATATTAGGAGGAGCAAAAATGTATTTATACTTGAGGGACCAGTGTGTCAGATTTAGGGGGAAGGGAGGTGTATTAACAGAAATGGAATATGGTATTCATAATTTGAATCACCTGAAAATAAGAATGGTTGTGTTTCCGTTACCTTTCATATATATATATATATATATATATATGTATATATATGTATATACATATATATACATATATATATATATGTATATATATCTACATAGGGAGCAAGTCTTGCGCCGCCATGTTTCTACTGTAGCCCAGAATGGACAAACCAAACACCGGCTCTAGGGAAGGCCACCGTAGTTCCCTGCAGGCTTGGAAAGGGAGGGGTGAACGGATTCAGCTGGTTTACAGTCTGCAACTCCACCGCTAGATGCCACTAAATCCTACACACTGCTCCTTTAAAACAAAAAAAAGGAAGAAACACAACAGTCAAAAAAAAAGAAAAGTGAGATCAAAGAAGCTGTTGTTCTTTGATCCACTGTGAGATGTTTAGGAAGAGAGGTCTACTGAAGCCGGGATGATCTACCTTAATGCACTCCTGTCCCCCAGTGCAACCCTCACCGTCGTCCTCACCAGAAGAGCCTGTTGAATTATTGAAATTCATTGATTTAAGTGTTCAAGTGTATCAGCTGTTCACCTCTAAATGCGTTTTCGAATCATCTTCAGCAGTGCCAGGATTTAATTCTGTTGGAGAAATACTAGATCTGTTTATTATTCAGTATTGTATTACATACAACTCAAAGGTATTTTGGAAAATAAAAAATAAAATAAAAAATAGCATTCAAAACACAGCAATTTGCATGTCATTTTACATTTTAGTCTGCGTCGGAGGCTCTTCGTGTATGGATCTATATTTATATACAGTAAAGGAAGATGACGGAGAGGAAGTAGCTGACCTGCTGTGTGCAGAGCTCTCAGCTGCAAACACTAGATGGCAGCACTGTCGCAGGTTAATCGCACATGGCAGTTCATCGCCCTGTCGTCCACATTAGGCAGCCATTCATCAAGGGGATTATTAGTTATTATCCATTATCAAGAGATACGTTTGGATTAGTGAACATAATCCCTGCATTGTAATCCAGATCATCTCTGGGAGGTTTAATGAAATTTGCAGAGGGGTGCTATTCTTTTCCTAAGACCTTTCAAAGTAGGACGATGGAGGATGAGCATAACAAGTTTGTTGTTTTGAGATAATACTTTTTGTGTTGCTCATACTCAGTGCAGTGTAGACTTTTAACGTCACATGACAAATTGTTGTAATTTATTCTCCCAGATGACTGTTTTTTGCAACTTACCTTCTCACTGGCTCTGATGCAGTTTGCAGAAGCGAAGCCTTGTGACAGTACAGCACACCTTTATTTTCCAAATCCGTCTTTGAGGGCACCTTTGCAGAATACAACATTAAAGGGGCCATAATACAAAATACTAACTTTTTCAGTACTTGCGCACATACATTTGAGTGTCTGGAGTGCATACCAACCCACAAACTGTGACATAAGAAAACCCAGACAGTTTTTGCTGATCAGAAAACATGTGATTCCACAAGCCATTCAGATATTGCTCCGATTCCTGTGTCACATGCAGACCCCTCCCATCTGAGTATCTCCATCCACGCCTTGAGGACTACCTTTTTCAAAGGTGCACCATATTTCTTCTCGCTAGCCAATCAGTGCAAAATGGGCTTTTTCTGGAGGGCGGCTTAAAGAGACAGGCGCTAAAACGGAGCGTTTCAGACAGAGGGCGAACACAGGTCCATTCAGACAGACAGTATGAGGGAAATATTGTGTTTTTTTGATAATTAAAGTAAACATGTTCTGGTGGAAACCCAGAATACATGTATGAACCTGAAAATGGACATGCTATGTCCCCTTTAAGACTTAGAATATTAGAAATAGCATGTAAAATAACATTGAAATGCTGTCAACATGTACCAGTTGATATAAGAAGTAGCATGCAAAGTAGAACAAATGCTACAACAACAAAAAATACAACCTTATGTTAAAAATTCCAATTGCATTGTGCTTGAACACTCCGGTCAAAGGCATTTTGTGAATAAACGCCCACCATCTGGCCTAGAGAGAGATTACCAAATGTAATTGTCAACACAGTGTTGTAGTTTAGTTAAGTACTTCTAGCTAATGAAAGTTTCTCCCGCTCATGTGTGTCCATGTCAGGGGGTTCAGGCTCTCACCATGTGGCAGAAATTACAATTATTCTACCAAGGGATTTTAAGAAATGGAGGCAAGTTCTTTTATTTTCCATTTCATCAATATTTCAGTGATATATTGTGAGATATTTATGTCAGGCATTGACACAGTCTGTACTTGAGCTATGCTTTTGTCTTGTCGTCTCTGCTGTTTTAGACAAGAGGACAGACGGTTGGTTGCTGGTCTACTCTCCTGTGCCAATCAGCTTCATCTTCCTGTGCTACCTGGTCATCATATGGGTGGGGCCAAAGCTGATGGAGAAGAGGCAGCCGGTCAATCTTAGACTCGTCCTGATGGTTTACAACTTTGCGATGGTCTGCCTGTCGGCGTACATGTTCTATGAGGTACCACTGTACTGTCTGTGGGAGCGTCTGTAGGGGCTGTACGTAGATGGGGTGGGTGGGGCTTTCTAATGTTGTATGAGAATAGCGGCGTCTTTGCACATGGTCTCTGTACAATGCATTCCGGCAACAAATGGCTGACAGACAAAGTTAGCATGAGCTGGTGAACATAGTGGAGCATAGCAGCGAAAGACCTAGGGCTATAGAGAGCTAATATTGGACTAGCATTTGCCAGGTGGACAAAACCAGTGGGCAACCTCCGGGTCTGAAAAGTGAAGCCAATCAGGAAGTGCCTTAAACCTGCATTATCTCTAATGGCCATCAGGGGGCGATTGTATAGAAGTCTATGAGAAAATGACTCTACTTCTCTCTTGATTTATTCCCTCAGTAAACATTGTAAACATGAGTTTATGGTCTCAATCTCTAGTTCCAAGTCTTCTTCAATACAGCATGATGTTCATTTAGTAAATTATGCTCCATTTAGAGTCAAACAGACAATAAAACAGGATATGCTTTAGGGCGGGGCAACCTTGTAATTGACAGGTCGCTACCACGGCGTTGATCAACCAAGATTGTTTTTTTGCCAATTGTCAAAAAAAAAAATAATGTTAATATTGCACCATACCTGCTGGATGTGTAAATACGCAACTTTTTAACCATATCAACATAAAAGGCAATACTCTGTTGTCATTGTGGCAAAAAATAAATAATTAAAAAACAATTATTGCATGTTTAAAAGGACAAAAATCCTAAACTGCAAAGTCAGACAGATGTAGATCTCAGGGGATACCAAGGTGTTTATGTGCCCCGTCCTTTGAGTCGTCAGTGAAACAGGAAGTGGTCTCACTTCCTCACAGCAGGCAATTTGTGTGTGACGAGATGGGATGATTTAGAGAAAGCACAGATGAAAAAGCAGCTTTTATCTCCCCAGTTCACAGCCTCCTCCTGGTTGGCCGGATACAGTCTGCTGTGCCAGCCGGTCGACTACAGTGACAGCCCACTGGCCACGAGGGTACGAGTATTTACTACACCCTACTTTATGCAACATTTTCTTGATGAAGCTCCACTCGGGGGAAATTATCTGTCAAAGCACCTCACAACGTGCACCCTAATACAACACATTTTTCTCCCGGTTGGGCAGATGGCCAGCGTGTGCTGGTGGTTCTACTTCTCCAAAGTGATAGAGCTCAGTGACACCGTGAGTATGAAAGGAGTGAAAAGAAGTTATTTGGATTTTTAAAGAGCCCCATTTGTTATTTTGAACATGCCAACCTGCGCACATGTTTCTACGCCTGCAGTGCTGAACATATTTAAAACACCTGTCTGCAAGATCTGACAGAATGCCTGCCTTTATGTGTGTGTGTGTGTGTGTGTGTGTGTGTGTGTGTGGTTCAGATATTTTTCATCCTGAGGAAGAAGAACAGTCAGCTGACCTTCCTCCACGTCTACCATCACGCCACCATGATCTTCAACTGGTGGGCCGGGGTGAAATATGTGGCTGGTGGCCAGTGTGAGTGCACGCCAACTCACCGGCACCCTAGCTTCACAAAAATGTCATGAAAAAGGAACAAGCTGTGCAAATGATGCCCATTTACAGCACGCACTTTAAGACGCACATGCTGGCGGGCTTAAAATGTAATACTCATCCTGTGTATCTGTCCGTAGCTTTCCTGATTGGTCAGATCAACTCCCTGGTCCACGTAGTGATGTATCTGTACTACGGCCTGGCAGCTGTGGGACCGAGCGTGTCCAAGTACCTCTGGTGGAAGCGCTACCTCACCTCCCTGCAGCTGGTCAGTATCTGCCTCTGTGTGTGTGTGTGTGTGTGTGTGTGTGTGTGTGTGTGTGTGTGTGTGTGTGTGTGGTTGTACTTGAGTGACATTAATTCCTACATCCACTCTTGCCTCTGCTTTCCTTCTCTTTCCCCTTTCTATTTAAAAATGTTTTCACTTATCACAGTCCGGTCGTTGTCTCTCCATAAATGAGACACTTTAATATGTTAATGTCGTAAAGCGCATCTCGGATCACCTCTTTAGCGTAATTTTCTCTGTTCATGTTTTAGCATTATTTAGTCTAATCATTTTGGGTGCTCGCTAAGCAAATATAACCTGTAACTTTTTAGCATCCTGTACGTGAAATATAGATATTGCTAGTCCTTTCCTCTCTCTATACACTGTATATGTTAGGCTTTTGTATTGGGAATGTTGAGTGGTCAAAGAGATAGTTATCAGGATTGTCTTGTCACATGATCAAATAGAGACTTGACATTGGACAGCACTAACATACATGTTACCCAGCAAACCATCATTGCATATATGTATGACAAAAATACCAAATAAAATACAAAAATGAATCAGTTAATTTAATAGTTTTCTTGTAGTTTTAAATTTATTTTTTTTACAATTTATGTTGAATAATTTTGTTGCTAATGAAAAAAAACATGATGGAGATGGGTTTGTCTTTTTGAGGTAATATATGGCACAATTTGAAATGTATGTGAGGTCTTCTTTGAACACAGGCGTATCTCCAAGGTGCCAATTTGAGTCACTTGCAAGGGCCCTATCTGTGTTCAACACATTGACGGAGGGCCCGCTCTCTCTATGGGCCCCTCCTCACCTTACTGGTTCCAGTGCAACCACCGGTCCATGTCTTAAAAACGTGTCTACTGTAAGGATGTTCCAGAGCTCGAAGTACTCAACTTTGTTGAGGCTAACATGAGGCCTCCTGCTTGGTTTGTTTTTCTTCTGATTGGCCGTTGGCAAAACTAGGCGGATTAACTAACTACTGGACCATCTGTTTTATAGCGTTGATGAAGAGACAATGCATCCTGTAGGATTTTTTTTCTTCTTTCTATATGTCTGCAGCATATATAGGTCAGTATGGTGGCTGACCGCCATTATGTAACAATAATTGTACTGACCTTTGATGTGACCCCCAAGCTCTCATTAACAGTTGGCTTCACAATTTGGAGAACTGAAGCTGAGCTAGTTGAGTTGATTGGGGAGATTGTATTTCTGTGTGTGTATGAGGGGGTTTCCTTTTGTGTTTTTGGGAGATCATTTTTCATTGGAAAGGGAGGTGTGTGTGTGTGGTGAGTGGGGTGGATGGATACGCAACGTCCATAATGTTCTCTCCTACCTAATTCCTGCCTGGGCCTTGATTACTATACTGGCTCTATGCAAAATATATAGATTAGTCAATGACTACTAAACAGTAGTGACACTAAATCAGATTGGCGCTCCTCTCTGCGTCTGCTCAGCTGTGCTGATCGTTGCTCATGCTAGCTTAACAGGTTTTTACCGGGGGGGAAGTTAGCTTGAACTTTCAACGGAATCCCTCTTTCATCAGTTAGTGCTCAAGCATGTTAAATCATATTCATCCTATAAAAGGTTATGTCTTAATTCAGCACAAGTGCTGACATGCTAAATGTATCCTGAGACTCTCGAGGAACCCCGACAGCTTGCAGGGCGAGGGGCCAGCTAGCACAGCTAATAGTCTAGCATTTACTGCCAGCTGTTAGCATTGGCTCTGGGAACAATCTTTAGGTTATTATAATTCTATTGGGTGTGTATTTGACAATGTAATGCCATGAGTACATAAATGAATACATTAGAATTCATGACCGCCGAAATTTCAATTTAGTTGTGAGTGAGATAGTAAAATTACTTCAGATTTGACATGGTCATAGTCAGGGTCATCCCGTACAGGATTACATTGGACCAAAGATTGTATGACTTATTTTATGATTAGCTAACTTTCCCGGTGCAGTAATGTACAGTGAAACTACTTATGGTCATAGTCAGGAACATTGTGAGCAAAAATGAATTGCACATTGCACAAACCTATTATGGAAACGCTATTTTTTATTTCATCAAGTCAGGTCTTCTTAGCAGGCAGTGTTATTTGGTTTATTAGTCTTTCTTTGTCCTGTGAGGCCGCTCCAAGAACGGGTATCGTAACAGCACGAATAGATGCGTCTCAAAATCCAAGCGGCGTCGGCTTGATGGTACAAGTACGTCCAGCACAAGAATGCAAACGAAAAACGGATGCCTCCGTCTTTCACTTGACCCTTGCTCTGTAGGTTCTTTCTCTCAAACTCAAAGTCTAATTGGTTTAACTGTCATGACCATAATTCAGTTTTGCTGAAGCATGTTGTACAATGTTTTGAATGTAAGTGTAAATATTCAGAATTTTAGTATACTATAAGAATTTAAAAAAAGATTATAAATTATTTGAAATCTGTACACTGTAGTTTAATCATTGAATGTAACAGTGAAATAATAGATCATGAAGTCAGATTTTTGGAGAGTTCAACACAGTTCTATTTTGTTTAACTGTTTTTTATCACAACGGTGACAACTCTCTGACATAATTAGCTGCTTCCAGACATGTTTTTCATATCTTACACAGGCTGTTGTGTAGGAATAGGTGTTGCTCTGTTGCCAGGTTGTGGTCAATCGCTCTGTATTTCCTTTTCAGTTTCTGGTCACTCAAAGTGGTACTGGTATTGTATCACTCTCTTATCTTCCCTCTCTTATCGGTCTGTCTGTCTGTCTCCCACCCAGCTCCAGTTTTTCACAGTAACCATCCACACCACCTACAACCTGTTTGCTGACTGTGACTTCCCTGACTCCATGAACATGATTGTGCTTGGCTACTCTCTCAGCCTCATCGCTCTCTTCAGCAACTTCTACTACCACAGCTACCTCACCAAGAAGAAGACCAAGAAGACATAGGGGAGGGAGGGGGGGAGGGGGGGGGAGACAGATGGAACAAGTCGGAAACAGGAAGTACCGAAAGGGGGAAAAAAATAGAGCGATGACAGAGGGGGGTATAAAAAGCTATTCCTGCTTGTTTTTTATGTGAATGACTTCGTGTCAATTATGTTATGGCAGCTCGATTTATTATATGTGCAAGATACATAAACATGAAAACAATTTTATTGCGTTATGAATGATATATGTGCCTTAAACACACACACACACAAACGCACGTTTGTTACTTATGAGGGTCTTCCATTTACCACAGACATGCATTGCTTCTGTTCATTCATCCAGTACCAAGACCACAAAACACACTCAACACACATTAACCCCCGTTTCATCGCTCCCTCAGCTGCTAATGGATGAGATGTTGCTTTAGTCTTCTCTCGCACACCCATTGGATGGCAGTCGCAGCCAATCAACTGTTGGCTGCCATTAACTCTGTATCCATCTATTCCCCCCCCTCCTTTTTTTTAGATCAGGGTCCCCCTCCTCAGCTTCTAGCATTTAATCCTACTTACCAACCCGCAACCCCCCTGGTTCCATCTGTCATGATGTGGAAGGATAATTGCCAGGCAGTGATCTCATCCACTCCCCCTTGTGGGCTGAAATGAATTCTGCTTCACTTACATTGGATGTCCCCTTCCCTCATCCCTTATTCCCAATCTGTTCACCATCTACATATCTATACTTTTCTATCTCCAGCCGTTTTGACTGTGCTCTGCTCCAAACTCGACAGAACACCACAGACATGAAAAAGCACTCTGGAGTGACTAAATCAAGCCACTCAGAGGAGGAGTCATTTTTATACCAATCAGCACAATGGGAGAACTTGACACATTTCAGGGAATCACCCCTTTCACAATTGAGTTTTCAAAATTAACTTGCAAACACAACAAAAGCCAGACTAGTGCTCTCAACAACAAAAAAAGAGAGGATATTTTATCACTTAGCAAAATTAAAAACGCTATGACAGAGTGGAAGGTAGAGTTACATGTCAGTCAGGACAATAGTGCATTCAAAGCCGACTGCAGAATTAAATCACAGACTCTTTGACACCTGAAAAGGCTTCATGGATATTTTTCACAGTGGACATTTTGAAATGTTACAGCAGAATAAGCACAGGTGTAGCTAATAACACGAACATTGGCAGCGTGTCATTAATGTGCTTCAATGGGCCACAATTAGAAGTGTGACACTTGTGCTTTTCCTGTTGTGACAATTCAAAACATCTGACATGAATTCTTTTTTTTAATAATGCCATTGTGAGCTTTAAATAGGTATTTGTTGAAGCATTTTCCCTCCTTCCTACGATCAGACAAGCTTTAGTCTGGAGAAAGCAAACTTGTCGAACATGCAGGTTTGGAGCAAGTTCAGAAGCCATCTTGTGTGGCTCATTGTAACAGCTGATTTCTTAGTTGTCCAATGTTGAGGAACTGTGAGACCGTTTCAAAGCTGCACAAGGAGCTTTTTTGGTGGAAAACAGACAACATTAGGGACTGTGAAGGTTTGAAAGAAGCTAAAACACAGCAGAGTTGTTTAGAATAACATGGTGGCAATAGTGGTATCCTCTGTGTTCTGAATATGGCCCAACTCCTTACCTCCAACATAAAAGACTGTGACCACTAGTTGTGCTACGGAGCAATACTGATATGTCTGGGGTTTCAGGTGTGTCTGCTTCCCACACGTGGCATTTTCTCAGGCCGCAAGCTAGCGAACAAGGATTTAAACGATGCAGGTTTAAAAGGTGCAAGATACACAATCAGGAGCATTTCGATTGCCTCTCAACGGCTCTCAATATCTCAATTTGCCTGAGGGGGAACTGGTGAGGGGGTACGGGGGGGGGTTCCACGCTCCCATGACGGCGCTGTCGACGTCGTTATCGGCTGCAACCGCCATACGAGAGCAGCGCTAAGCTGCGTATCGATGCTCCGATTGCTGAGTATGACTCCTTTGAAATAAGGAAGGCAGTTCAACACATTCTTGAGGCCTCAGGGACACACTCTCACACACACAATGCACTAATTGTGTACAAGAAAACTCCACAGGGTAACTTTAACACATGTTTGAATTTATCTTAAGTTGTTCTTTATCGGCAGACGAGAAGCTCCTCTGAAAAAGCGTTTTGCAGAGTCACTGCACGTGAGTCACCGAGTGCAATTCATCAGCGTATGGCCAGTACTAAAATAACACACTTGTGTAGCATTATAAGCCATATTTTGCCGCTGGCAAGTACTTAATCTGCTCTCCATTTCGACACAAGTGTGTAGAAGCACACACGCACACACACACACACACACACACACACACACACACACACACACACACACACACTCACAGGCAGCTGATTGCCAGAAGCCCATTTAAAGAGTGATGTCCCTCGGCCTCACTGCGGGCACAGCTCCAGGTTGATTACTGCTGAGTGCCGTACAGCTCAGGCATGACTGACTCTCTGGCACGCAGTCGCTTTGATCAACTTATGATTCTGCAGCCAGATGATGGGGTTTCATCTTGAGTGTTTAGTGAGCTGCGGCGCTTTTGAAATGCCAAGCCCGTTACAGGTGTCACCGAAATATTAGCGCTTTTCACTCATATCTGACGGCAGTAACGTCGGATCGGCATGCGTGTTAATTAGAATACTTTGAACGCAACAATTGGTGCATACAGAAAATCAACCGGGCTGTGAACAGGCTTAGATCTGTTTCCTGGATTCTTGTTTGTGAACGACTTTTCGTCTGTCTCCTTGGTAACAGTGGTAGACGGTGTTTGGGCTGCGGTCAGCTCGAGGCACACTGTAATTAATAATCAGGTTAGAGGGAGGGAATATGGGAGCGCTCTCGGAGCCGCTGCTGCTAAACTTCCTGGCTAGTGAGAGGGACAGGGATACACACTCGCACACACACAGGCATAATTGTTGATAGGGAGAGAGGTTTGGGAATAAGAGGCTGCCGAGTGTGCTTGAAGGTGAGCCACTGGGTTGTTTCATACAACGAGGGTTAACAAGAGGCTGCGGCAATCTCACCGTGATGGGAGCGCACTCAACCAGCAGGCAAGCTGGTGGTAATCAGCCGACCAACCAGCAAGTAGCTCTCTGTCAAGTGCGTGCATGTCTGTGTAATTAACAAGCGTGAAACTCCAAGTAGGGGCCAACACAGACTCGTTCCATGTCTCTCTCCATTTTAGTACCTCAAGTATAAATCGCATTAGTCCGAAAAACATCTATCAGTCACTCGGTAACCACATTGTGTCCGTGCATATGTGCGCAGCCATGCGTTTCTTTGTTTTCAACCAGAGAAGCCCCATCTGTTGGGGACATCGTCCCCCTTTATTGACAATGGGATGAACCCGGTGCCACCTGTATCTGTGTTATCAAAGTTATATGGGGGATGTGCCATTTGTCTTGACAGGCATGATTTATGGCTTTTATTGTTCACTGTGGGTCAGACAATCTCAGACAGAGATAGACAGAGACGTGTTCCAGCAGGGCTCAGGCCCACAGGGTATTGCTTGATTTGATTTACATTTGCATGATCCCGATTCAGTAAATATGCCCCGTTAGCCCAAATTGATTCCTGATAAGGTTTTCACGTTTTAGACAAGCTGGCGGCGTGAGTCTCTGGGGGTGGCAATGCCGGTTGGTGTGTTGGTCAACCACTTTGGGCCAGACTAAAATAACTCATAAAACGATTCCTTTTAGTGAAGTGAAGGATAACATTTTGGGCCCCTATAGCACAGCCCAAGGGGCCCAAAATGTCAGGGCCCCCTGTGAACTTCACCTACAAAATGTCACTCAAAGGAACAACCAGAAAGGGACTCAAAATGATCACAAAGAAACATAAATTGGCTACAAAGAGATACAAAAAGACTAAAAACAAACCAAAACGCCTACAAAACAATGCAAAACAACTGGAAAGAGACACGAAGAGCCTCACAACGACAATGAAAAGGGGCAAAACAACCACAAAGCGACAGAAAATTACTACAAAAAGATACAAAGAGACTACAAAGACACTCAAAACAACTACAAAGAGACAACACAAAAAGAGGTTAAACAACTCAAAAAATCTATGTGTCTTGCTTCTATATCTGTGCTCAGGAGCCCACTGTCTCCTAATGCGGCCATTAGCGCTGATGTCGTAACTCTATAGTAAAAATTTGATTTCACTGTTGAAGTCTTAGACTTTTTGCATCGACCTCTGTGGCCAGAATATAAAACCTCTCGGACATTTCTTGTGTCATTACTAGTACTTTCTTTGTCAGTGTATTCCCAGCATATAAAGCAGGTGAGTGTCACACGTAAAACGTCAAATATCGGTAAACTTAGCCTTGAACCTTTCACTAACTCAATTTAACAATGCTCTTATCTATAGCCAGGTAAAAACAAAGCCTCTAAAGCCTCTAACCTTATATTGAACTATATTTAGATCGATCCATTCAATAAAAATTCAGCGTCAGCGACAGAGCAGACTAGACAGATCGACCTTTGAGATACAATTAATTATATTTATGCATCGTAATGGGGATTTTGGTTTTGAATAAGCTGCCCTGCTCAAAAAAGAATAGTCTGTCAATTTAGCCTATAGAATGCGGAGGAAAAGCCAGTTTCCATCAGGAGCCAGTCTGTATGCGGTCCAGTCACACTGAACTCTTTCACAGGTCAATATGACAACTGCACGGCCCCTTTTCCACTTGTCTCTGGTGCAACAGTGTTATTCGCGGACCTTCTTCAGTGTTCAGACTTGGTGGGTTACATTGACAAAGTCCAAAACGCAGACATTGTCTGGGACAGACTGCAAGAGACATTAGACTCGTCAAGGACACACAAAAGGAAGGACAAAATGGAGCACCCAAAGGAGGACGATGGGAAGTAATTTTTCTGAACTTTTACATTCTCTCTCAATACCTTTTGCTTTAACCCCACATTATGTTTTAGAGTTTTCTTCCAATATTTCTTGCATTCCCCCTGATAACAAATAAGTCCAGTTATGATAGACTGTCAGTTTGGACTTCCATGCAGACAAAGGGAGAGCAATTCAGAAAATAAAACAAGACTGTACAGGTGGTGAAGCACTTTCAACATCAATATAGTAACGTATACTACAGTTTGATTCTTAACTAAAAGAAATACCCACTTTCATCCAGATTTACTGATTTGCTGTCTGTGCAGGAGTCAATTTAAAGTCTGCACATTCAGCGCATAGACTGTATAAAAGTAGAGGAATTTGCCACAGCGACATCAACAATTGGTTTGAAGACGACCGTTATGAAGCCTTGAATTTGGCATTTTGGCCGTCGCCATCCCGGTCTTTTGGAGCCATAAGGAACCTTATTTGGATGAGAGGGTGAAGTTGCGGAGGGGCTAGATAGGCTAGGTAGTGCATCCATAAATCATGTTGTAATATTCATTGGGATGCTAATTTTGGCATGCTGAAATGTTGCACCATGTGGTGACAAGTCGCCGTGGCAGAGACCCTTTCAATCACAAGGTAGCCACGCCCTAAAGCATACCGTGCTTTATTTTTACTGAGTACTCCCCCCACCCCCCCCCTGCTGGCTATTACAAAGAAGGCATGTTAAGGGTCCTGGCATTGGTTTCAATTTGGCGGGGGAAACAGTTAGCTCAGCTGAATGTCATTTCACGACTTGAAAGTTGTCATAGTAACGCGCTGAGTCGTCTGTATATACACGTGTAGAAATAGAAATGGAGACATTGGAATTAACGCGTTGTTACTTCAGGCCTTGGAGCTATAGAAAGCCAGGCCACCTGCTCTCCCGGCTAGCGTCTGTCTAGCTAGCTCACGGGTTTTTCTCACAGGACGTTTGTTCCACTGGTCTCCCTGAAGCTCGCGGCTGCCTTTCTTCTCTCTGCGGTGGGAACTCGGCTTATTCGCCCTGTGCATCTAGCACCTTACATTGTGATTCTCTCCGGCAGTAATACTTCACTGTCTCTTCATGATATATTATGTAGATAGGCTAATAGCTAAAAGCCAGCTAAAAAAAATAATAATTACATATTCTGTTCCGTGGCTTGCTCTCAAATGTATTAGGAAGCTCTTTGTCCTCTGCTCAGCCCTGCGTACGCCTTCCCCTCTTCACATTGTTTAAAGCACCAAGGTATTTCTCGACCCCTGTACTTTTTCCTTTGCTCTACTTGCCTTTCATCTACTCTGCTGATCTCTTATCACTTCACTTTCCTCGACTTCACTCCTCCTTTGCCTCCCTTGCCTCCCTTGCCTCCTTCCCTCCATCCTTCCCTCTCATCTCCCTTCACCTCCTCCTCCTCCTCCTCCTCCTCCTCCTCCTCCCCTCCTGCCAATTGCCCCTCCTCTCGCCCCCTCTTCACCCTCTGATGATTGCCGAGCACATTTCATCTGACACGAAGACAAAGGGCTGGGTACACATGTGGTTTCTCTGTGAGTCCCGTGTAATATGAAATATTAATGTCGGCATAATTTGGCTCTCTGGATGAAGTGGGGGTGGCGGGGGGCTTTATAATCACCAGTGACTGCCGCTTCCTTCCCCCAAAGGATGGTGAGGCTGTCAGGATGGATTGAGAAAGAGTAAAGATAACAACAACAGAATGCTTACTGTTGGCGGCTACCGTGGCCTATTTCTGTCTCGGTGTTTAATGGTTATGTTGGCTCACTGCCCGGGTTTCTGAGGCAGCTCTCCCTGTCAGCCGCTTCAAAGTTAAAGGTGCCATGCGCCACATTTTTCAACCATCAACAGTCAGGATCAAATTAGTTGTGATGAACTGGTATAATAACCATAAACAATTGGTAGCCTGTCTTGCACACCAGTGCTGTTTTTTCATATTTACCATAAAGCGCTTCGCTGCTTTAAGACAATGTTTCTACTTGTTCCTTAAGTTTTCAGTTCTTTTGGATCACTTTGAAGTATTTCAATTTAAGCGACATACTTCTATACCACTACATTTAAGAGGGATGTAGTACTTTTGACATGTTGTTACTAAACAAATACATGTTTTACATACAAAACTTATAGTTTTATGAAATGTGACAAAACCAGCCAACAGTATCATGGACCTGTACTTGTATAGCGCTTTTCCAGTCTTCCGACTACTCAAAGTGCTTTGACACTACATGACATCAGTCACCCATTCACACACCTGAACAGGTAACTCACACACAGCTATGGGAGCAATTTAGGGTTAAGTGTCTTGCCCAAGGACACATTGACATGGACTAGTGGAGCCGGGGATCGAACCGCCGAGCCTCTAATTGAAGGACGACCCTGCTCACCACTAAGCCACAGTGGCCTCGTCATCTGAACATATTCCTTTTTACATGTATGCATCTTTAACAATAATCCAATTATATAATGTTAGTAAACCAGTGTCACCAGTGGTAATATCTATCGGGTTTTTTTCAGCCTGTTCACCCGTAGTGTCTTCAAGATGTACGCTATTTTGCAATACATTTAAAGGCCATTTTCTGAAAATGAGTTTTCCCGGGTATCTCTACTTCAGTAGCACTTACGTAGACAAAACTTCCCAGTTTCATGTTCATACATTTATTCTAAAGGTTTTTACAGAGGTGTTTGTTCATATATTATTCATAGCCTCATTTATGTCATATTTTTGCCTGAGAATTATGCGGCGATTATGTTATATGGCTGTTGACTATTTTTTATATTTGATAACAACAAATATCCCAAATTCCATCGGTAAAAACCTTTGACTCTGGTATGAAACAAGTATTTTGAACCTGACTTTATCCAAATTAGTACGTTTGATAAGATGATTCCTAATATGCAGATATAGACTTACAATTTCAGAGAATTTGTAATACAAACAGCAATTTTCTTAGTGGGGGAAGTTTCGTGGTGGTATCTATTAATTGCATTACTTTTACCCTATTTACCGGAGGACGGGGGGGGGGGGGGTGACAAAGCTTTAAACACATTTCACATTGACATATTAGCACACCGTTAGCCTATTTCCAATATTTATTCAACTCCACTAGTTTGAATAAGGGCACCCCCCTCCCCCATCCCTCTCTCTCTCTCTCTCTCTCCCCCCATCTCTCTCTCTCTGTCTCTCTTTATATATATGTATATATATATATATATATATATATATATATTTTAATGATTCATTTGTGGAATTACAATACACCTGATCAAACCAGGTGAGGCTGCACAGTCCGTGTGAGCAAACAGGAGTCGGTCTAAAGCCGCATTCTTCCACACCATTTCCCAAGTGTTCCTCTCTCTTGCATGGCACAAAACTTTAGCATCAAAGCCGAGTGCGCTCGCACACACACACACACACACACACACACACACACACACGTACACTCGCACACACAAACACTCACTTCTTTCCAATGGGAACCATCATTTTGTGCAATCTCTTCCACTATCTACACACACACTCACGCTCAGTGACACCACACTTACACACTTACACACACACACACACACACACACACACACACACACACACACACACACACACACACACATACACACACACAAGGTCACAATTTGTCTCTCACATGTTTAATTCGCTATATATAATTTTGCTCTCTTTCACCCTTTTACACACACACACACACACACACACACACATACACACTCACACACACACACACACACACACACACACACACACACACACACACACACACACACACACGCACACACATAAACACACCCACATGGGCTACAGTTGCATCACTAGTGAATTACCATGCCGTTCCGCGTTATTAAACATGACACTCGGCCCAGATAATGGAGCCTTTCTTCATCTCAATTTGGAAGGCTAATCTTATTGCTTTGATTAGCAGCAGCTTCATTTGCATATCAAGGCCTCCCCGCCTTTAATTCCTCCATCGCAAATCCCTTCTCTATAGCCGTAGATAAAAGGAATCTATCTATATGTATCTTTCTTTAGAATCTTTTCTTCCTCTCCCCCTCTCCCCCCCTCTTTTGTTCTTCATTAACTCCTTGTTCATTTGTTCGTATTCTTGTTTTTTTTTCCTGCCTTGTTTTTTTTTTTGTGCGTTTTTTTTCCGCAGCGATCGTCGGCGCGGCTCAGTCGTCTTCATTTTCTCCCCGTCTTCACATGTGAAAAGATGTCTGTATCGGAGAGAGTGGCGAGAGTGAAGCGTGACTTCATCGAGACGTGATTGGGGTGTTAGGCAATGGCCGGCAATGCTGGTTACTTATTGTCATGCGGGATCTCACACAAAAGTTTCAATTACAGCCCACTATTAAAGTGTAACCGTAGGTTTACAGCCGCGACAATAAACTTCAACGACTGCACTTTGCACACCATTCACTCGGCTGCTAATGGCCGGATTTGGTTTGACCTTGAGACAAAAAACATAACCCGAGAGATGGGATGATTGTAATTATTTTATGTTTATTATCAACCAATTCCAGTCAAATGCATGGTTCTCAGCAGAATGGAGTCCCCCAACAGTCGCGGAGTCATCACGTTTGGCGTAAAGATGTAGCCTCTCACTAGATCTGATAGTTTGTTCGTCTGGTAGAGCGTCTCACGCTGCGCAAGCGGCGGATACAGTACGATTTAAACGTACATGTGACGCTCTGCGGCGTGGTATTAAAAGAAAAGGTAGCGACCTCCAGGTGGTGGCTGTCTTACTGGAAGACCAGCAGTCTCTGCAAATCGAAAGTCAGCTGCGCATTAATGCGACCACATACGACGGATACGGTGTGTGATGATATGTATCCTCTATGGTGTTGATTTGGGCATTTGATAAAAAAAAAATAACCAATTTGCCTCCAAGCCGCTGCTCACAGCCACATCTCAGCGATGTATGTGATATTTCAGAGGCCGCATGAAACTTAAAAGCTACAAACTGCGTCTCTCTGACATCAAACAATGGCATAAATTAATAGGATATAATGGTGTGGGTGCAGCCAGCTGTGAGCTGCTTTAACAGTCAAGTTCAGCAAAGAAAGAGAAAAAGAAAAATATGAAGCGTAACACAGCCCATTAAAAGTGTGAACTAATATTATGCATGTATTCAATTTATATGCTTTAAAAAATAGATATACACATAAATGTATTTTCATGTGTTTTGCAGTTACTTTTGACGCATCTGGCTTATTTGCACAAGCTGCTAGTGTCAGAGGGAGCCATGTGTCATTTATGGTTATTGATGTGCATAACTTGAAGCACTTCTTTTTCATAATGCTCAGTTAACACACAAGCGTTGAATGGTAAAACTCTCAAAGTAAGACTCTCTCACTTTTTCTACAGTTTGTATTTAACACCCTGAAGCTACATAGTGGCCGCTCACTGAAGGTGTCAAAGCAAACTACATTCTTGGCTCCAAAATGTAGAGTAAAAGTATGAAATATCTTAAAAGTATGAAATATCTTAAGAGTAACATGTTCCTCAAATTTGTGCTGAAGTACTTGAGTTGACCAACTTAGTTGCACCCCACCATGCTGACGTTCGTCTTTATGGAAGTGGATTCGTTCACAACAAGATACGAGAGAAAGGAAGACGAACACAAGACGAAATGCAGCAGCTTAAAGTTGAGGAAATGTGCAAAACAAATTCAAACAAGAGCTTGAATATTATGCGCAGAAGGCCGCATGGTGGAGAATATTTTGGAAGGTCAAATGCAGGAGGTCAATCCGGGCCCCATGTCGCGGTGCAGAGCACAATTCACCTAGCTGTAAAAAAAAAAAAATGGATGGGATTTTAAATGGGTTAAAAAGTGTTTTTTTCTAACTGCATTTCTGCACTTCAGCACACTGACCTCTCGTCTGAGAGTGAGAAAGAGACAGTAAAAAAAGGGAGAGAGAGAGAGAGATAGTGGATTGTCTTTTATAGGATGTTGGCCAATAAGATGTTTTTATGTATCTATGAGAGGCTCCAAGGCCATGTTGGCTTTTCACGGTTTAGAAACACCGTTAACAGAATTACGGGATAATGTCGCTGCAGCGCACGAGCGGCTGGGAATCGTCCATTAAAGCGACTACATGACCGGAGCACCTCGGGCTTTCAATTCCGACAAAGTGCGAACGGGCAAAAAGCTTTTTTCCGACGCGGCACTTAACTTCGATCAGCACACAATGCAGCCGCTTCCACGCACCGCCTTAAAGGAGCATTTAAGAAGCGCCTTCCACACACCTACTGTCTCTTTCAATTATCTGTAGGGAGTAGTATCACTCCATCAATTCTGTGCTATCGAGTTTAGCTAATTATGTAAAAATATAAATAATACTCTAGTTTGAATGACAATTGGGCGGATACCTTTTTTTCGGGAACATCTCAAGCTTTTGTCATAGTATTTTGAAGACCACCCTTTTATTACACTGTCAGGTTGGCACAAAAGTGTATTCATACACCCGACGATTACATGTCCGTGCAAAATATGATAAAAGGAATCAAAACAAAAAAAAAATCTACATAAATGAACTAATTAAATAATTAATCAAATTAACATAAAATGTTTAAATGTCAGTTTAATCTGATAAAACAACCCCAACTGCCTCATTTTCTTCGACAATTTGAGGTATTGTTTATCTAACCAGGTTGTAAATGTCTAAATTGAACTGTAAAACAATTCATAATGATTTACTCTGACATTTTTCTGTCCGTTAGCCGATGCTGTCTTGGCTGTGCAGAATGATGTTTTTTTTTCCATACGCACGTGTGTGCTGACAAAGCTACCACGGGGAAAATACAGAATAGGAAGAAAAAAAAAAACATGTGTTTGATTAGTACTAGTACTATTTGTCTCCATCCCTCTACAGAGTACACAGCGCAGTATAAATGGCAGCTTCATTATATTTTGGCCAAACCAATACAACTTATTCCATAATATAGCCCCTGCTTTTCTGTGTTAGTCAGTTTATGCTCAATAATACACATAAGAAAATGTATTTAACACATATCATCTGTATAGCTGAAGCCCGATTCATCATATTCCCATGTGCCAGAGAACTAAAAAAACACATTCATAGGCCACATCCCCCCATTTGGCGACATGCTCCTTTATCGCGATGAACACGGGCGCTGTAGTGTTGGCGCCCAAAATGACTTTGCTCGTGAACTGAATCCGCTACAAATGGTCCTCAACAGATGCTCCTGTTTTGAGTGACGTTGGCTGAAAGCTAGAGTGCCCACCTGTTTTGGGAAATTCCTTTCAAGAAAATAAGAGTATATATTTAAAGATGCATGTCTTTGGCAGGAACAAATGGGCCTGGGACTGAGTGCCACAAACAGAGTAGGAAGGCCAGAGAATAGCCTGACCCTAAACCGTTGGTTTCTGTCTTTTCAAGGATTTTGTCAACAACGATTAAAATTACAGAATATAACTCCAGCATCATCTTTAAAACACTATATTTAGGAACATTTACCATGTGAGCACCACATTTTGTTGGCGAGCCCCTCTGTCACACAGGGCTACAGGATTCCATAATTATGCAGGGCCCAGTTTTACTTTAAATGGGTGCAAATTTCCTAAAAAGATTTACAATTGATAGTTTATAAGTTTATCATTCCAGCCTTAGATTCCCTTTTTAAATCATATCTGTACCTCCTTACACCAATGTACAAGTTATAAAGTGCTGAAATGACTCATAACCAGACGATGAAACAAAGACTTTGAACGGGTCGGACCGTTCACAATGTCAGTTAATAAGCTACTTCAAATAAAGGGATTACATTTTCAAACAAAGTTTTTTTTTTATATATTTCATTTTGGACTCCTCGGCAGTAAAAGTGGAGGGCGCGACCATAAAGCCAACGCAGGGGAGTTCATTGACCTGGAGGTGAGCTACGAGCTCACGCTGGTGAGCAGTCAGCGTTTTACTCACTGCTTGGGAACTCCATAAACGGCCGTTAACGCGGGTTATTGCCCTCTCCCTCGTAGCCCATTGTAGCCCTCATATTCGGCAGCTATTGCCCTCTTGTGTCATCGCATGCAGAGGAGGGAGGTGGCGAGAGGGGGTGCGGTATATAAACAGGGAAGCGCCTTGGTCCCAGACACCTTGCTTTTCCCTCAGCTTGCCTCAGCATCTCTCTGCTCTCGCGCCTCCACACGCCTCCAACACCGTCAGCATGGCCTTCGCCGGAAAATGGGAAACCGAGAACCAGGAGGGGTACGACGCGTTCTGCAAGCTGCTGGGTGAGACGGGACGGGGTCTGGAACTCTTGCCTTCCACTTCCCTATTTCAGCCCTCTGCGATCGTCTGGACCGACGTTCGCTTTTACTAACTCACGCCCCTCTTGTTTTGACTCTAGGTATCCCCGATGACATCATCGAGAAGGGCCGCGACTACAAGCTGATCACAGAGGTCACCCAGGACGGGGATAACTTCTCCTGGACCCAGACCTACCCCGCCAACGCCAAGGTCTCCAACAAGTTCACCATCGGCAAGGAGTGCGACATGGAGACCATCGGAGGAAAGAAATTCAAGGTACAGGAGTTAGAAGATCCAGAGCTTCTTCTTCAACCCTACTTCATCTTAGCTGTGCACTGGCACACAGGGAAGGAAATAGGAATGTGGTTCCCTAACTGATTCTAACCTTTGTGTCTTCAGGCCACCGTGAACATGGAGGGAGGCAAGCTGAGCGTGGCCTTCCCCAACTACCACCACACCTCGGAGATCAGCGGAGGCAAGCTCATCGAGGTAAACACACCCGCCTGGGCTTTGAGCGCTGACAAGCCAGCGTGGTGACAACAGCTATTACACTCAACACCCCGCAGGGATCATTAGAGTCATTAATGTTATATTTCTGCAGCCGGGGGATAGGCATTTGCAAACGAGAGAAAAAAAAGAAAAGAAAAGAAAAACGCTTCGAACGCGGATGTTGTGCATCTTAACAAGCAGTTCACGTTTAACCTTTAAAACCGGAGTTTTCTTTCAAAGTGCTACTTGTTTGCACTTCCGTGTGCTTCCATCCCAATTTCATGCTTTTGAGAGTTTGTTTGAGAATTCATTTTTAAATTCTAGGAAAGTGAGGAAAACTCAGAAGCTAAAATGTAAACAGTTATTACCAGTGAGAGTCTTCTGGGAGCTATTCAGATTCCATTTACATTTGTACAAGCAGAACAATCTTTTCATGTCATATCAATTTGAAGCACAACAAGGCACTGCAATAACATACTCCTTGTTTTAATAAAGTGCCACTTCTTCTGTCTCTCTCTCTCTCCAGACCTCCAAAGCCGGCTCCGTAGTGCTGAAGAGAACCAGCAAGAAGATCTAACTGCTAACTGACCTTTGACCTCTCGAACAGTTACAATGGAGACCTCAGCTACTACTGCAATGAATAAACAATAAATATGAACCGGTGTCTTTGTCTACACTTTCTATAGTGTTTGTGTGCAGCCTGTGGAAGTTCCATACTTTTAAGGATAATAATCCTTATTCACAAATTAGAGATAGCAATGGCCATTTAGGAATGATTGGATACAAGCATAATTTATAATCATGAGCCAGCAAGTAATGTTGCCAGGAGTTTAATTTGTAAACAGCATTTCCACAACCATATTGTGGAGGTTGTCAAAAAATGTTAATGTTACTTTTTCTTGGTGTCACAACCACTTTCATATCGTATTTTGAGATGTAATTTCCATATTTATTCAGGTTACTCTCATCTGCTGGACTTATTTACCCAGTCATCCATTCATTTTTAAACTTTCAGTGTGTCCGATTCCATATCGTCACCGTAGTAACGACAACTTGTAACTGGAGGTCAGTCAGAGTTGATGGGTGCAGACACACAGCTAGTCGAAATGCATGGTTTTCGCTTTAATTTGATTTATTAATCAATTTAAGAAGGCTTTACACTTAAGGAGGGTAAACATGAATAAGATACTGCTTGTCACAGCCGCACCGATACCTTAATGTGCCCATGCGATTGAAAAGCGCTGACCTGCTGCGAGACGCATAACTTAGCAGGAAGCGTTACAGCCAGTCCACACAGGTAACCCTCCCCCCGCCCCCCACTGTTAAGAGTGGGTGTGAGTAGAGGTTGGACAGTTAAAAAAAGCACAGGATTGTCCCCCAGAAGACTGCTGTTTGCATCAAGGTAAAAATGTAAAAAAGCCAAAGTCGACTTATTTTACCTTAGTTTTGTTACATATCTTCTGTGTAACAAACGCACTTATTTTACATAACAAACATACTTATTTGAAACCAAACCACGATCCTTTCCTAAACCCAACCGAGTTTGTTGCGTAAGTAAAAATGATTTAAACCTATGTTGGAACTTTATTTTGAAAAGAGAGCGTATGCATTTGACGAACACAAGCTGTACGTTCCCCGTGAGCACAGAAGTTTATTTTGGAAAGGCAATACTATGCATGTGACAAGTGGAAACCGACAATTTAAGTCAATGCAAACTATCTGAAATCCAATATGACACAGGATGTCTTCCTCAATCTGAGTGCTGCTCTGCTGCAGTGCACTCAGTGCTGCCACCACTGGATGGAAGCTGTATTGCGGCAATACTGCTGATTACTGAGACCCATTTCTTGCCTTACTGAGAGGAGGTTAGTGTTTGTTAACTAACCTTCTAGTCTCTCCTACTCTTGACAGTCGCATCCTTTCCTCTCCTTCTCTGCTCTTTTCCTTTCACACTCTCCTCCTTTTCTTCTCTCCTCTGTCCTTTCCTGTCTGCCCGCCAAATGTTCCTCGTCTCGTCCTCTCCTGCTTCTGGACTCCCATTCTCTTCCGTCCTCTCCCCTCACGTCCCCTCCTTCTTGTCTCTCTCCACATCTACCCTATTTCTCTGTGGCTTCCAGCCAAGCAAATAATCAGTTAATTAACCAGCTCAGTCCCAGGATCATTGTAGCAGCTCTCAGAGGAGCACTGTAAAGGCTCTCGCGTCTCTAAATTTACAGCTTCATTAAGTGGACTGGAGTAAGGTACAAATCTTTTGAATAAAATTGCCAGACTACAGCCTCAGTGCATATGTGCGTGTGTGTGTGCATGTGTGTGTGTGTGTGAGTGCGTATGTGTGTGAGTGCGTGTGTGCGTGCGTGTGTGTGTGTGTGCGTGCTGGCCTTGACTTGAGAGCCGGGGACTCAATAGCTCCCTAATGAAAACAAAATCTCTCTGTTTTTTTTTTTGCCTCTGAGGTGGCGATTGTTTTGGCGTTATAAGGAGACGTCCTCTCTTGCCGCCATCGATGCAATCAAGATGTTACACTCCTGGAAAATTAGGGTTGGAAGGCAACAAGCAAGGTGTCATTTGAGCATGTTTGTGTAGCTCCGGCGCTGGTGCAATCACTCTGCAATATCACTTCCTTTGTCCTCGCAGACAAACAGGCCTAATTGGCTATTTCCAAGGCTACTGTTTCTGATTGGCCATTCTGCCTCCTTCTGATTGGTCTCCATCTCAGCAACCACAAGTGGAGGGAGAAATGGCTTGTTAGCATCTCCATGTTGTGTTTCTCTCTCTCTCTCTCTCTCTGTTTTTTGAAATTCATGGCAGCCTTGGAGCCGAGCCACGATATGAACTTTGCGTTCCCCCAGAAACTACTTCTTAACTTTAGGGAGGGTTTCTATAGTTCAACCTACTTTAGCAACTTGCTAATCATAGCGTACAAAAGCACCAGAATATGTTTGTCTGTTACTGATTCCTCATCAGTAAACCTGCAGATTGTCAAACACAAATTTCCATTTTTATTTTATTTAAAGATGCAGTGGTCACCATAACCACCAGTGTCTCCGCATGCTGGGTTTCTTCAGGATACCCGTTTTCCTCCCGACAGTCCAAACACATTAGGTTAATTGGAGCCTCTGAATTGCCCACAGGTGTGACCGTAACTGTAGATGGTCGTCATGGTGAACACAGTCTCCAGCCTCCAGCGCACCAGCACGCCAGGGTAAGAGGGTACAGATAATGGATAGGCTCATGTTTTACTTGGTTAACTGCAAAAACAAATCAGTTTAACTGGAGGTCTGGATACCTGCGCAATCAATAATATGGTCCGAGTCAAACGCGACACCGCTAGACTTTGGTGGTGACAGTTTGCGTTGCAGTTTTGCCGGTGCACGGTGAAATTATGAATAGACCAAAAGAAAATCTGTTTTAAGGTCAAGTAACGATACAGCAATTTAAAACACCCAATTACAAGTGACTTCAGTGACTGAAGAAAAACTACATACATGTTATCAGCAAAGTGTACATTTTTTTATGTTTTACTTGGTTGAGGTGGAGCTAGTTGTAGCTGCTTTGTAGACGGTAGGGCCGTCTAATCTGTGACAGAGCATCATAGCTTTAAAAAAAACATCAACCTGCAAAGTAAAAAGGAAGAACACAAGTATGATATTTCCCTTTGAAATGTATAGAGTCAAAGTGTAAGTGGGTTACTCAAGCAGTTCTACCAGCTGTAAAAATAAATGACCCATCAGTGTTTCACACCACTCCCCATTACTCTCTTCAAGGCAGCTTTGTCACGTCTCGTCCTGTCTCTTAAGTTATGTTTTCCTTATTTTATCAGTTATCATTATTTCCTGTTTTACCTCTCTTCTCGTTTCAGGTCACTTCACTTACCTGCCTTTTGTATGTTTTACCGCCACTGTTGATTGTCCGCCCCGCCCCTGATCGATCCCACCGGTGTGTAATCACCCTACACCTCCCCAGTGTATTTAAACCCTGGTTACGGTTGAATAGTCCAAAAATGACCTCCTAACGTCTATTCCTAACCACTTTTCCTTGACCTCTGTGGAAAACATTACGGGGTCAAGGAAATATGGGAAGGAGAATTAATGAGGAGTTAGGAAAAGACAGCCGCGTTGTTTAGGGAATCCGACTCCACTTTCACTAAACTACGTAGCTATGATGCGACGGCAGGTGGATGTTAGTGACGTAGGTCTGCAATAGTTGATTCAATAGATGATAATCAAAAACATGACTCATGATTGCTGCACTCAATGCCGCATTCCTCTTCCCACTGAAGAGCTCGTCCAGTTTAACCCAAGCTTTTATCAAAGCATCTGTAACTGTAGTCAAATCAAAGAATGAGGGCTGAGGCTGGCAGTACAATACCAAAGAGAGCAGATCAAATACGTCAGTTTGATCAGTTTACAGCAGTTTGATCAGTTTACAGCAGTTTTCAGCAACAGCAATGTAATGTTCATAGTTTGCCAGCAGGTTTAACAGATTATTGAAAGTTCACAACATCGAAGCATTTCCAAGTTATGGCAACGGTTACTTACATGATCGTCTTCATGATCGTTTGTTCTCGTGAACGGCCGAATGGTGCGTCACTATAAATGTTGCCGCCGCAAGGAATTGTGAGGTGGAATTATTTACTTTCCTTTCGTAAAGGAAGGTCCATTGAAGCACCTTTCCTTAGCATTTGGATAATTCGAACAGCTCTTATCATGGTGGCCACTTAGAGACTTGCGGGTCATTTCACTCAGTTAGGAACCTTCCTCAGCAAAAAGGACTATTCGCCCGGAGCCCCTGTGTTTCCCTGGTCTCTGTGCCAGTTCATCTTCGTCCTCTGCGTCAAGCGTTCTGCTGATTATCATAATGATATGTTCCTGGTTTCATTGATCTCTGCCTGCTTTTCCTCGACCACGTTTTACCAAACCTCTGCTGACAAGTAAAGACTGTTTTACCTAGACCTTATCCTGTGTCTTGGTCGTGCAATAGAGTCCTGTTTTTTTTTTTTATGTGGTTCACCTGTCAGAACAAGTTTCCCCTTTGATTAATCTACTTCTTGGTAAGATCAACAAAGCCTTAGTACCAAAATGACAAAATAGGTAATTTGTCATCACCTTCCAAAATCACTTGTACAAGCGTTTTCTGATCTGCAGCCCATAGTTAAGTAATTGTTTTGTTTGGGAAAGTACAACTATTCAGTTATCGGAAGGCTTTGTGGTCTTGGTTAGAGTTCTGTGCACAACCATCCACCTCAACTTCTTCCCTAAGATGTTTCACTGCAGTGTAAGAACGTCACGCCACTTCCTGTTTTGACCTTTCAAGCTACTTCAACAAAGGAGCAATGTTGTCCAACTTTGGAGGGGAAAGTGTTTTTGGCCTATCCTATCTGGTACTGCACTAAGTTAACTAATGCCTCATTTCCACTGCATCATGGCAGGCTCGACACGCTTGGAACAATTCTTTTTTGGTATTCTATTAGCAAAGGGTTGCGGATAGTACTTGGTATTTTTTTATTTTGGTCCCACCTTGATTGAGGTTCCAAGCCAGCTGAACCGATACTAAAAGATGGCTTCATAACTCCACAGACCACAGATTGGTCAGAGAGAACCGTCGCTAAAATCCACAGGTGCGTCACGGGACATCCTACTCATAACCGCCATTTTTTTAATAGACAAAAAAAAAATGTTTTGTTGCAATGTAAGGATCCAGTGAGATGGCATTGTGTGGCATTGAAGATGATCTCACCTCAGTTTCACGTGGCGTCACCTTGACGATGGTAATATCTGCAGTGGAAAAGGTGATGGAGAGTGGTACCTGTTACCAAAAGTGAGTTGAGTCGAGCCGTACCATGGAGTGGAAATTCTGCATAACTAGCTAGTAATGCTGAGCCTGGTTCTTTGCCAAATATTGTCACTACATTGACTTTTACTTCGGCATCATTCTGCTCATGAGCATCTTAAAACTTGCTTTAAGTCCCCTGTGCCTGGACCCAGTGCAACTTTTACTCCTTAACACGAAAACTGTGCTCAGAGTTTCTGTTCCCCTCCGTGATCTAGCGGGGATAGGTGAGGGATTGAGGCGATAATATAAACTAGAAAGAGCTACAGAGAGAAAATACTCTGGGTAGGATAATGAAGGGGGTGTGGGGGGGCAACAGCACATTAGGCATTAATAACCTGGAATTACCGGTGATAACCATGGTAACACTGGCAATTTGCTCGAAGTTCCCCTGTCTCGGTGACAGGTGGTTGGTGCGACTGGATGGAGAAGGTAAACCTGTGTGTGCGCGCCGCTTGATTTAATGTTAATTGCGTGCATTTTCAGCCTATAGATATTGGCTGTGACAAAGAACCCCCTGCTTTCCTTCTCACTGTGCTTCTATTATTTCATTGTGGCCGTTCCATCACAATGAACTCCACCACAAAGCACACATTAAAGTGCAGCATGTCAGCGTTTTATCTCTTGTCCACACCATTTAGGATGCATATGAAAGCACTGTTTGAAGTACGTGCTTGTCAGATTGTCTGAGAGCCCCCAACCATACGCTTTCTGACGACACTACTCTTTACAACACAATGTTGGTTTCCTAACGTTGCAGGAAGTCGGCCAGGTCTGTGTTAAGTTTACCACAGGAGAATAGTATCGTATATGTCTTTTTCTGGAAAGCTCTTTCAACACCTAAACACAGGGCTGCTTTCAAGTGAACCCACATCGGAGGGTATTTTTTTAAAAGCTGGTGTAGACGTAAGAGCAGAGTGGAAAAAGTGAGTGCTTTTTTAAAGTTTACCCACATTATTAAGAATACAGGTCGGTACAAGTCCCCCAACCTAACAACCCAACATCTACAGCAAAGCTTTTAACCCCAAGGCCTCCTCCACGTCTGACCCCAAGCTGTTGGCAGCGCGGAACCTTTGCCTTCTTGGCTCCTGGACTGTGAAAAAAAACCTTCCCCTAAATAATAGAGGAGCCCCCCCCCCAATTGCTCATTCAAAGGGAACTTTTTTTAATTATTATTTCTTTTAGCTTTTGGAGCGCTACAATTCCTTGCTATGTCTCACCATGTCTTCACTATCCGTGCTCTTGCTCAGCTGATATTCTAACCTTTCCTTGGAAACTGTAAAAGCACTTTGGTCAGCTCGTGTTGCTTTTAAATTGGCTTTTTAAATAAAATGGCTTGACTTGACTTGAGCCCAATGATGGATTGATGACCTGTGCAGACTGTGGCCCGACTTTAACCCAGTGTATTTGGATGAGATCCAGTCAGCCCACTGCAAACCTGAAGGATAAGCATTTTAGTGAATGAATGGACAGATGGATTAAGACCTGGTGAAACAAAGGGTGTCGTTTTTTGGGGGGGGTTTTGTACTTTTTTTACCCTATTTTTCGTCCGTAAGATTTTTGTAATTCAATGATAATAATAAAATTCCAAAGCCTTTTTCAGTCCTTAAATGCAGCAGCCAGTGGGCTGGCAGTAGACCTCGAGAATAAAGGAGTGTACTGTCAAGATGACTGTTCTTTGCTGGCACAATTCAGCCTTTCATTCACTACATTATTCAACCATACATTGAGTTATACATTCACTGAGGCTTTCAGTCCTGCAAAGAGTTCTGCATTCACTCCTACTGTCAGTCCTACAGCATAGCCCCGCATGAATCTTTTTGCTAACAGTCCTGCATTCAATCCGTCACAAACAGTGGTGGGGTAGAGTATGGATAAAAAAAAATATATATATATATCACAAAAGAGACATTATTTTAATATCAGAATGATACAGATTAAATCTAAAACTCCTTTGATTTTATGGGGACATTTGGGTGCATGGAGTTCGTAGAGACAAACCGCTTTTTGGTTTTAAAAGGGTCACTGTTGCAATGACGACTCGGGATCAAACCCTCTATCTGATTTATCCTTCTGTGGACATGACAGCTTAATTTACGAATAGGATTCTGCAAGATTTGAGTAGAAGAGACCCTGGGGAGTGATATAGTATTCACTTAAACCATCGGTCTCCTTTCTTGTCAGCCAGCTAGCTAGCAGTCGTCTATTCATCCGTCTGTCCATCCATCCAGGGAGGCTGACTCCTCATGCCCTGTGGCCCAGGACAGGGCCTCTCACCGGGGGACAGTAGCCGGCTTTGTTCCCCTATCATGCCTCGCATTCCCCAGACCTGCCCTGGTTCCCTTACATGCCTGCTCTGTGGGCAAGCAGGAGCAGCCAGCCAGCCAGCATGCCAGCCAGGGATCCAGCATCCAGCCGGTCAGCCATACATCCATCCATTCATACATTGGAGCGGCTGACTTCTCGTACCCCCCTGGCCCAGAACAAGGCCTCTCTCTGGGGGACAGTAGTCGGCATTGTCTCCCCCCCCCACTCATGCCTCACATTCCCCAGACGTGCCCTGGGTCCCCCCTCAAGGCACAGGGCACTGGGAGGGGCACGGGCCTCTCTACGCCCCCGTTTGCCTTTCTCTCTCTGGTATTATCGCCCTTTTAGACCCCCACCACCACCACTTCTTTTTCTTTTACTGAAGATTTTCTCTCCCCAGCCCTAAGCTTATGCTTTTTTTTTTTTTTTTTCACTAAGCCATAAAACTGACAGTTAACAACCTTGTCTCTCCTCTCTCAATCTCTTGCATTCATTCTCCTCTCTCCTCCACTCCCACACACTCTGTATCGCTCTTCTTTTCTCGAAATCCTCTCCTCTCTAATTCAGTTTAGTTCGGTATAATCAGAGTGCCTATATAATATCTATGGTTACATATTCCATCCGCTTATTCTCCTTGACCCCCTTTTTCAACTTTTTCTCTTGCCCTGAAACATTCCAAGTTTTCAACCTGAAGTCAGTCCTCCAAACCGTTAACCGGTAACGCAGCCTCAGCACCAGCCGCGGGCTCTCCGCCTTTGAGCCGCTCGCTCAACGCAAAACACAAAAAAAAAACCTGATCCAGCGCCAGCGGCTGTCTGTACCTACAGCCCACTTCTATTCAGCCAGGAGAAGGGTGGGGGCGTAGGCCATAATTAAAGATGGCGTCCTTGCCGCCGCACAATGGCTCCGCACAGAGAAGGCTTTTTATTGCATGTATTTTTCTCAACGGGAGAGTGGGCAGTCTACCCTCTGTGAGCATTTAATTGGTTTAACAGCTGGAGAGGAGGTGGATGGTGGTGGTGGTGGTAGGGGGGGGGGACCTGTCCAATGGAGGAGAGGAAACAAAGACATAGGAGAAAAAAGTGTGAGTCACCGGGATTTGAAATTTGTTGTGTCTGATGTTGATAAATCTATCAGACTGATTTTAGATATTGTGCATACAAGTGTAAGTGAATGATTCACAGGCCTGTCACCTCCCATCTGTGTTCCTGAGGATCCAAGTCATTGGCAGGTAACATTTTCCCTGCAGCATTACGGATATTATTAATTTTTCTTGAAAATACGCAGGGATTAAGAAGAGAGAGGCAGTGGCTTCCTTTTTCAGTTTCAGGATTTTTAAAAACATCTTGTACCTTCCACCCACTTGTGAGGCTGTGTGTGTGTGTGTGTGTGTGTGTGTGTGTGTGTGTGTGTGTGTGTGTGTGTGTGTGTGTGTGTGTGTGTGTGTGTGTGTGTTTGGAGTTGCTTGGTGTTTAGTGTGTGTGTGTGTGGATGCTGACAAGTGTCTTTGTCTGGCCTCTGCCAATAAATGAAAACTGGAGCAGAGCCTCGGGGCAAGGTGAGGCCACATGTTCCTCTGGAGGATTCAACTAATGGAGAACCACTGTTGGGGTTGGAGGACCCCCCCACCCCCCCCCCCCCCACCCCCCACCAGGAGCCACGGTTGGGGATTAAAAATGTAATCCACTGCACACATTACCACGTACGCGCTGGAAAATTGCAATCCGGGGTGCAAGTGGCCACGGTTCTCTACTTTCTTTTACTACCCCTTAATTTTTGCATCCACCTCAATGTTGTTATTGGAATATTCTTCCAGATATGCATGTTCCGTTCCCTGGAGGAATGCTGGAATTATACTTTTAAAACCATTGCTGATTAATGGACCATTTTATAATGCAGTCATCCGTAAACATTTTGAGTAAGTATTGTCACTTATTGGCCTCCCACCAAAGCCATGGCAGCCTGGAAAGAAACGGTTGCATCCACGTTTAAAGCCAAATAAAAATGACACTGGTATTAATAATGTTAGTGTGGGGTCTAATCCTCTATTTATCTCATTTATTTTCATATGAGTGCCAAGTAGATTTCTACATCCCTGGTGTGACCAAACAAAAGGAACAAGCACTAAACATCTCAGTATCATAGACGTTTCAGCTACTCGAAGATGTTTTCATGTTGCAGCGCATCTTCTTCAGCGTCAGAGTGAAAGGCAGCGCAGACAACAGACAGTCAGCTGGAGTTGGCAGAAGTGATTGCAGGTAGAGTTTAGGGATTTTTCAAAGAGAATCAATAACAATTTTGTGGGTGAAACTCAGAGTGCGCTCTGTGTTCACTACCTTTAAACACAACTCACGATAAAGGACATAAAGCAATAAAGGAGCGTCATATTTTATACCACTTAGGGGCAGAACTTTACAACAAGCTTTTAAAGTGACGGCTGTCACAAAGCCTGCCTGGAGGTGACGTTTCGGGCACACCCACACGACACATTCACATGATGCGATCCCGTGAACCGAGCCTCTGAAGTGACGTAGAAATATTGCATATCGATGGCCGAACAGCAAAACCTTCTATATGAAAAATGCACTTTTTTGAGAATACTAAAAAAACCTTGTTGTTTTTTTGCAGAATGCTATTTTTTTAAGGATACCCAATACATAATACAAAATTAAAAAAAATGCAAAAATACAAAAATTATATATATATATATATATATATATATATATATATATATATATATATATATATACACTTAAAGTGTAGATAGGGTTATTCCCCACTTTTCCTGGATCATTTTGCAGATATGAGGTTTTGCACTTTGGCCATCGATATTACAAGGACTAAACTTGTCTATATAAGCATCCACATGAATGGTTCGAAGGTCGCCATCAAGTACGAGAAAATACTAGCAACCAGGGAGCAACAGTAAAGACACCATACAGATGAATACACAGGCGATATAACTGAGGAGCAGTGGGTTTAGGGAGTCACAAAAAGGGGCGAATGTCCATTTCTTTTTTATGTCGTGGGGGGAGATAGTCTCTAGAGTACATCCAGA
The DNA here is from genome assembly GCA_016806645.1 of Ophiodon elongatus. NCBI lineage: Eukaryota > Metazoa > Chordata > Actinopteri > Perciformes > Hexagrammidae > Ophiodon > Ophiodon elongatus. The sequence continues at coordinate 312,564 of JACSYO010000610.1, read as the reverse complement.
GTAGGTCACGTTTGAAGAGAAGAGTGTTAATAACCACCCATCCCCTCCCCTCGTTGGGAGTTTGACATGTTTGACTCCGATAAAACTGAGCGAGGCAACAGTGTGGTTCATTAGATTGAAGTGGTTGGCCACAGGGGTCTGGTAGTTTTGCCGATGTATGCAAGTCCACAGGTGCAGTTGAGCGTGTACATCACAGTGTTGGTTTTACTTGAGATGATACCCTGACAGTTTTTCTCAGTTGCTTGCACACGTTTTCTGAAAGCATACCTCTCAGGACTCTACACAAAAATCCCAAAACACACACACACACACACACACACACACACACACACAAGGCAAAACTCTGCAGATCTCCCGCAAGATAAAAATCAACAAATCAAAACAATACTATGTTTTTTCAAATTGGTACACACCATCATGTGAAAACACATTTCTATTCCTTTTGTATGTTCAGTGTTACACTTACTGCTTAAGTACAGTATCTGTTGTAAAACATTTTTGTATAATGTTTTATACTCAAATAGAGCAAAACACAAAGATACTACAATATAAACAAAAAACCTTTTTATGAAAATACTTACTACATCTTAATACATGGCTCTGATTTCTAATTGAGCAATTGTGCACACATGTTTGCCCGTGTGAGGAGTCAGCTTGGATAGTAGGAAATTTAATTTGGCATTTTGAATGGAAGGCCATGTGACCACAACAACTTTTATTCATGAACACTGGGCCAAATGTTAGAGAACCGTGTGTGGCGTTTCAATAAAAAAGTGTGCATTAAAATTGCAATCTGAATGTTAAGCAGGTAGTAATGTGCTTGTATTTCAGCAGAATTGGTTGAGGGCTTTGGTACACGAGTTACAGGTTGTGGTCATTGTGTCTTAAGTACCAGCACTAGTGTGTAAACAACTGAGAAAAACGCTGTAATGGCAAATACGTTCCCCGTGTGTGGGTGATTAGAATGTCCTGCGAGCGAAGCTACTGCCTCAGGTTCCACAGGACTAGGAGGTGTAGGAGGGGGCAGGTGAACAATCCACCCTCACCAACATGTTTCTGAGGTTTGGGGGGGTGGGGGGGGGGTGCTTTCAAGCACTCTGGTTGTGTCAGGTTATAGAAACAATTGGAAGCTTGGGTCACCAACTCTCTTTTGTATACCCTGCCCTGCCAATCTACACAGCTGTTCCCGCCTGGCCCTTCTCCGCCCACCCCCTCACCTGCATCACATTCTCTCATTGGCACTGCGGCACTGCAGTATCCCACATTCACACAGCTTTTATTGACTGTCTTGAGTATTCTACCCAAGTAGATTTCTTTAGGTGTACACACACACACACACACAGCGCCCTAGGTTTATATCTTGTCATTTGTACATGAAAGTTCTCGATATCTACTGTATTTTGTCTAATAAGCAGATTGACATTAAAAAATAAGAGGGTGTATGCGCTCCATAATACCCCCACGTTCTCTTCAGAGTGCCTATTCATCAGCACTATATCCATCATGATATGCCCACCTTGTTTCTATTAAATGTGAGCTTTAGCGGAGGCCTAATGGGCAAGGTGGGAGGGTATATGGATGGAGGGATAGGGGGTAAACACGTGCGATGTGTTGAGATGGGGGACTTCCCACAGCGACACTCCAGAGACAGAAAAGCTTATTTCACACTTCATTTCATTCTAATACCCAGAACAACAGCACGGGAAAACACACATATATATACACACACACACACATACACACATATGCAAACAAAAATAACTTTAATATATTCCAAATGTGGGTAAGCACACACACACAAGCACATGAACTTGTAAACACCATGCATTTCCGCGTATGAACATAGGTCCATGCACACATTAGTCCGTCACCCACATACTTAATAATGTAGAGGGGTTGGGAAGAAGGGAATACTAGATTATAGAGAGAGTAATAAAACAAGGTTAAAACCCAGAAGCATGATCATGTTCGAGCAAAGAGAGAGAGAGAGAGTGTGTGTGTGTGTGTGTGTGTGTGTGTGTGTGTGTGTGTGTGTGTGTGTGTGTGTGTGTGTGTGTGTGTGTGTGTGTATGTGATCCTGTGTTCAGTTAATCTCTAAATAAAAGTGTTGTTTGTGTGGGCTGACAAAAAAAAAATCAATAGAGCACTGCTCATGAACTGTAAATGCATTCTTTTAGAATTCTATTAAAGGATTCTTCTGAGGTGTTGCCATTGGGCTAATAGACACAGTCAAATAAAAATGTGAACAAAAAAAAGCCTATCCAAAGGGTGAAAGGGTGCTTTCACTCCGTACTCTGGTTTAATCGAACCCTGGAGAGTTCTTGTCGGGTAGTCCGGTTGGTTTGGGGTGGTGTGAAAGCTCCTCTGGACTCCGATGTGGCCCCAACCAACCGAACACGGGTCCGCTTGAAAAACGTGCACGAGAGCTGGGATCGCTTTAGGCGAGAATGCAATCCGAACCAAAGATAGGAAATGGACCAAATAAAGGTGGATTAAAGGTGAGTAGAAACCTTTATCGCATACAGGATCAACATTGCGTCAGGTAGTAGCAGACCTGAAAAAATGTCTCTTGGACAAGCCATGGTCAAATGAGCAGGGAAAAGCCCTCATTGCAAAATTGAAAGACAATGACATAGCACTTTTGAAATATTTGATTTTTAGAAACTCCAAAGCAAAACAAGAAAACCAGAGACCGCATAAACTTGCTTGTGCTCAATTATTTCTGAGACCAGCAAATTCCCAATATACCTGCAATGGTGACATTTGTTTACAATGTGTGGCGCGTGCTGGACAAAGAGCAGTGTGAACGCTAACCAGACCAACAACAACGTAGCAACTTCACCTGACTCACACGGTGTTCCCGGAACTACAGGTGTGAAGGCCCCCTGAACTATGTTCTGGTTTCTAACATCAGCACGATGCTATTGAAAATGAGGAAATGCTAGCTGGCATAAATGCTAGTTTCAAGAAGTTGGTATAGGTGACTGTCACTTATCTTTCAAACCTGTACAAAATGTACGTCCAGAGTTTGAACTGGTCAACCACTGACTTGCTTTGCTAACTAGCAAAAGGGGCTGGTTCGAGCTGAGCAGCCTTTAGGTTTCTTTAGGTACTTCTCTTCATTTTCAGGTTGGTTTTGTGTATTTTGAGCTAGTTATGGTTAAACTCTGTGTAGTAGTGGTACTCATTACTCTTAGAGGTTGGAAGGAGATAAAGGTTTTTAAAACGTTTAAAATGTTTCTATGTAAAAACTTGTGACGCTAACATTAACAGAATCATTAACTAGCGTAAGCGCTTATGTGCTACGCCAGCTACTGACGGTAGTGTTAGCTAGTTGGAAAAAGCTAATTTGCTCATTGTTTCAAATTACACTTTCTGATTGCACAAAATTGTTCAATAGTTGGTGGTGTGGAATGTATATTATGTTTAAACATTTTTTAATGCATGGAATAAAATGTTTAGCATGCTCAAACATTCCCAACACAAAGTGCTACATGGATGTGTAGCTGGCTGGTACATGTGGGGGTGGCCACAGTAAAGCAGTCACATGAACACTACCATACAGGTCATGGGTCAAAAGCAGTCTGAACTTGACTTGGCTCGGACTTGTTGACTTCCCTAACTTGTCCGAATAATAACTGCACAGGTCCTGAGTAAATCCTGCTGTGTAGGGTAATCAAATTATTGCAAAAGCCGAGATTATCAGCAGCACAGAAAAGCCGAGATTACAGCGATGTGCAGTGGAGGAGGAACGGGGGATGTAAGAAATTACACCCGAGAGGACACAACACAAACAACAAATATTTGCTCCCCAGTCAGCGGACACCAGATCTGGCCTTTGAAAGGGGTACTCCTTTTACAATAGATTACAAATACCAGATTAAAATCTTCTTATCGTAGTGCATTCACATGCTTTCGCCCATTGGTTGCCACAGCTGTGATGGGTCTGTTTGTCAGGCCTAAAGATTATCACTAAATGTGACCGAAATACAAAGACGCATACACACACACACACACACACACACACACACACTTGCTCCTATCACTAGCAGTGTTTGCATATACATATAACATGCTACACATGTACATACTATAACGATGGGATCCTAAGTCAATACTCTCTTGTCCATGCACGTGCACACACGTCCGTGCGTGTGTGTGCATGTGTGTTTAGTGAACCAATCCGATAATTGCATTGAGCGATTGGAGCTGACACCTTGCACTTTTCATGTTATCAGTCATTAGTGAGAGTGCAGAGCATTATGAGTGTTATAACCCCTCTCTCCGCACACACACACACACACACTAAATCCATCCCTGCCTGTCACATTTCATTCATTCATCCATTGTTGACAATAGAAAGGGACACTCAAACTCAATTTCACAGCTGGGCCTGATTGGATATTGTTTATTTGTGTGGTTTTGCATATCAAATGGCTGTAAACACAGCCATGGATGAGCTAAAGTGTTCTGCACCTGCACACAGAAAAACAGAGAAACTATAGGATTGGAAAAATGATGTGCAATATTTTTTAGGAACTACCTGCACCTTAGATTGTAAGTGTAACCATCGGCCTGTTGGTAGTGCCAGTAAAAAGGTCTGGGGGGGGGGGGATCACCAAACTCCTGCTCCTACTAGGGTCTGACAACCATCTGGCTCTGTTGAGTAGTAGTGGTACTCTGAAACTATCTTTAGAAACATTTACTAAAACGTTTTCTACGTAAAAACCTGTGGAGCTAACATTAGCAGAGAATGTTAGCACATCATTAACTAGCATTAGCACTTTTATGCTGTGCTAGCTACTGAAGGTATAATAACTGTATAAACATTTAGCAACAGTGAATAAAGACCTACCCGGCTTTACAGCAACAGTGTTCATTGTCTCAATTTCACTGTTTTCTGTCTTGATCACCAGGTGATGTTGTGGTTCACTTTTACACTGTGATCTGTAGTTTTAGCTTCTACCTTTATCTTTTTAACCTGTTTTTGCTGCTGAATCAGTTTGACATCCTGGATATATCCTTCAAACGCATATCGGAGATCCTTCTGTCTGCTTCTCTCTGAAATCGCTTTTCCCAAAAACTAGATAGTATTTATTCAGGGTTGCAGTTAGTGACAGTGTGGGCTCCATGCTAGCTCTGACAGTGCAGCAGCAAAGGTCGGGGCTAAGCGAAGGTTAAATTATATGGTACAGAATTGGAATGGTGTCTGTAGGTTCGTTTCCACCTGACCATGTTTGCGCATTAAAAACAATTTGAGTGGAACCTCCACCCAATATTATGTAAAAAATAAACAAAAATCCTTTCACCAGGACATCAAGTTACAAAATGTCCTGATTCACGTCAAGTCTGGTGTACCAAGAGTCCGGGTGACCGACTTTGGCCGTGGCAGCTTCTCCACAGAGCTGCCTTACTATTTCTTCAGTGGTAGGATATCTGCCATCTGCTATTGACTCATCTCTGATAATGACTTTCATGATCTCCTTCAAAGTTTTTTCTCACCCTCTTTCTTTCTATTCCCTCCATCTCTCTGTCCGTCCCCTCCCATTCCCCTGTCGCTGTGTGTACCAGGTACCACTGCATACGCCGTCAGAGATACTGGGCCCGCCCCACCACTGTTTGGCAGCTGGGCGTGCTCTTCTATTCATTGCTGAGTGAACATAAGCATTTCACCACCACGGCCTTTGTCCGAAACTACATTAGCAACAGCTCAGCCCAGCCCTCGGAGAACCCCATCCTCCACCTACCCAAGGCCGGGGGTCTTTCTCATTTCCAGATTTTGTGTCTCCTCGTCTACTCGCTCAGGCAAGAGCTACTAGTAGGTTCCTCTGACCCGCCTCGTTCTCACAGTCAAGACAGAATCGCAACTCTATAGTGCAGGAAAGAAAATTATTGTCCATTTTTTTGCTTTGGATCCTGTTAACTCAGATTCTGTTCTCGAATCCCCTCAAATCTGCCTGTGAACTTGGTCTGGTTCAGGAACCATTGCTGATGTTGGCTTGAAAGTTACAACACTGTAGCTGAAATTATGTTGTACAAATAAATTGATCTTACTTTGAGTTGCTTGCTTCTGGAGTTTATTTTTGGTAAAGCTGGGTGAGAGAGCAAAATGTCTCTAATGGAAACCCTGACTGAAACCTTTGTAAAAATGTGAACACCATATCTTAAGCCTATGAAAGCATTTCAAATGGCACAACATGTTCGAATAAGAGGTTTCAATGAAAGCTAAGGCTTCAGAATCGGCAACCATGAATTCGAGAGTGAAAGAGGTCAACAGCTCAATATTATCAACGTTTTGCAAAGGCTTTATGATCATGTATAGTTAACCGCAAGGCATTATAGACAGCTGACAAATAGTCAGTCCTCCTCCATCTAATTATCTCGATTGCCACATATAATACAGTATTTGTTATAGATTCAATTAGCATAAATTGAGCACCAGACATCAGTGTGTTCATTCAATTAGAATGGATTTAAAAGTTTTAAATGTAACACTTGAAGGAAAGGTACATACAATGTTTTTTTCAAATTTATTTTGGAAATGTATTAATGAAAATAATATTGAGAGCGAAAGAGCAATTTCTGAATAGATTACTTTTAAAAATAACCATCTTGGAACTGGACCTGAGCCCTGAGCTGTACACAACAACTCAAACGGCTCCAAACCATTATTTTTGTCTGGAGGCTCCTGTGGCAGAACACCAGTGCGGGCAGAAGAAATACATTATTTGAATAACATAAATACTACTTTTCCATAAATATAATATCTGTTTAGATTGATGCTGAACTGAACAAAAATGGGTTAAAATGCCACCAATGAACCATAATTACTGCCGAATCATGGAGTGCATGATATTTTGTCAGCTATTTTTAAATTTATTCTTATCCATATAAGAAGTGGACGTAGTCATCGTTACGTCACATGTGGAATGCAAATGACAAAGCTCTGTCAATCACAGTGAGCCCGCCCTAAAGCATACCCTGCTTTATGGTCTGTTTGACTCTAAATGAACCATAATTTACTAAATGAACATTGTGATGTATTGAAGAAGACTTGAAACTAGAGATTGAGACCATAAACTGATGTTTACAATATTTACTGAGGGAATAAATCAAGTGAGACCAGACCAATCCATGTCATGTGAGAAGCTACTGGCAGATATGGGCGTGGCTTAGGTGTGTGGGAGACGACACGGAGAGACGACTGATCGTTCGGAACAACAATGGCGGCTCCAACACATCCGTTTATCTTCACTGAAAGAAGAACAAAGAACGGCACTGAAGACCGTTCTCCATGGAAAAGATGTTTTCCTTCCTCTGACTGGCCTCGGCGAGAGTTTGATTGATAGATGGTTCAGCCAATCACCTGCCAAGTATAAGTGCCTGCCATTTTCAGTTTACAATGACAGCTTCTCAGACGGTTCTGTGTAACACACCATATGGCAGGTCAGGTTAGCAAGTGTCCTCCATTTCAAGATTAGAAGTCATTGGAAATATTAGTTCATCCTCATGGCGGAGTGAGTGTTTACCAATCCATTCTGGAAGCATTTTGTCTTTCCATTTCACCTTTCAACCCGAAGAAACATCCAAAAATGTATTTTGAGAGTTCCTGCCCTTCCCAGCTAAAACGTTGACAGACACTCCAATGAACACATCAAAAACACACACACACACACACACACACACACACACACACAAAACCTCCCACTTGGGTTTGTTTAGGGTCACAGAGATACCTCCTCAGATCGAGTGTGAGCCATCTGGTGCTACATTCACCACGCCATGGACTCATATGGAGTGTGTGTGTGTGTGTGTGCATGAGTTTGTTTTGGGGGGGCGGGCATAGAGCATGTGGCCCCACCCAGGGTACCTTCATTGCGTGCAGTGGTCTGGAACCTATGGATCACCGCACCCCCACAGACACACAGACACACACACACACACACACACACACACACACACACACACACACTTCTGGGAAGACAACTCAAGATCTTTTCTTGGAGTGTGTGATGGTTAGCTGCGTGAAGAGGGATGGGGGGGATGGGGGGTTGGACGAGTGGAGATGATAGAGTGCGGTGGTGAGATGAGAAGAGGAGGGAGGGCTGAGGGTAAGATGATGGCTCAGGGCAATGAAGATGGAAGCGGTGGCTGAGGTGAAGAGGTGCAGCGAGGCGACGATACAGAGTTTAAAGCTAGACTTTCTCCCGTGCACCCTTATGATATGCTCGGCAACCTCTGAAACGTGAGCTGCGTTTCTGCCGGCTGAAATCATTTAGTTTCATGCTTCCTGCTGCCTGTGATGACTTACTCATTAAAGAAGTCCTGGAAGTGGTTTAGTTTACTATTCATAGAACGTCACAGTCCAACATGTGGGGTAGATCGTACATATGTTTGGCTGTGTTTTCTTTCCCAATTCAAGATTTCAGCCTTCAAATTCTTTGACAAAACCTCAAAATCCACTATCAGGTATTGCAGGGGCTCAGCGTGCCGGAGGATCCATGCATGTGACAAGAGAAATAAATCCATCAATCAATCAATCGAGAAAATCCTGTTAGTGACAGCTGTGGGCACAAACAGCAATCCAGTAGAACAGGACCCCCCCCCTCCCCCGGGGATATTTCCAATGGTGTATTAAAAAGCTGCACTCGTCAATATTTTCATATCAACGAGGATTAAAATGACTAGTGTAATGTGAATGTGGTGTCATTTGAGGTCACGAACCCACAGAGAGTTATCCCTGGACTCTCTTGAGCCCCTTTCGAACATGCACTGCAACCCTGAACTTCACTAGACCTCACCCGGAGGAACTGTAGGTGAGAACGCCAATGTCCGAATCGTTTCGGACTGGATGTGAAAACAGACTTTACCCAGCCAGATCCCGAGTACATTTACATAACGTTTTCCCTGTAGGGCCGTCATAGACTGTACGTAATCGTTGTTACGTAAACCATCGGTTGGTGGACTGCCGTTTGTGACGCCTCGAGTTTGGCATTGGGCCATCGCCATCTTGGATTATGGCCGTATGGGACCATAATTTACTAAATGAACATCATGCTGTGCTGAAGAACACTTGAAACTAGAGATTGAGACCATAAATGTTTATAATGTTTACTGAGGGAACAAATCAAGTTTTGCAACCAGAGGAGTCGCCCCCTGCTGGCCATTAGCTAGAACGCAAGATTGTGTGCCTTTTAATGTTATTATATTTAAAAGGTTCCAAAATTTGAAAACCCAAAGTGTTCACAGGGTTTTATACAGGGAGAATGTTCTTTGGTTCTGCTTTTTTTAAATTTTTTATTGTGGATTACAGACTTTTCTGCATCCTGTGTTGCTTTAAAATGCTTCTTATGTCATGCTTTAATAATTATGAACAAAATATGTCTGCTTGTTGGTGGTTTCAATATGGACTGTTGGGTTATGGTTACAATTAAGTCGTGGAGAGGAGGGGTTTAGCATTTAAATGAGTTTAAACAGCGTTGAACCATTTATTACATATTAACCATTTAATATTGATATGTATTTTTTGAAGAACATGGAGGGAGTGTGGGGTATTACAGAGACAGTATAAGGTGTGTGAGCCTGTTCTGTTAATAAATGTTGTATGATGATCATGATCATTAATTTACAGCAGGGCTCGGTGATCTGAGAGAACTCCCAAACGAGAACACACAAACGGCGAGGCATTTGCATACACATGCGCATGGATGTCCTTTCATGCAAGCACGGGCAACAAGCCGTGTATTAGTGTGTATACAGCACACACACACACACACACACACACACACACACACACACACACACACACACACACACACACTCAATTTCACTGCTTGTCAGATATCATTTTCCAGATGACCAAACAGAGAAAATTAATTTCACAGCTCTGATTAGTTAATTACTCTTTGTTTAAACATGATCATTTGTCTGTCTTTAGAAAGCCCACAGAGTGGTTTGTTGGACTGACCAACAATGAGATGCCACTTTCACAGCAATGGCAGACCAATGATTAAAAGGGTGTCTGGAGGAGTGCTACCCAGCCTGTGGAAGCAGTTGTTCATTGTGTTAATCGTGTTAAGACACATTAAAACTTTGATTAGGGCATTGATTACGCAGACAGACAGGGGCCGTCCTCATTAGACGGCTACTGCGGAAAACGCCGGTGGCAACGACTTGGCGATGGCGCGATGAGCGTCAGAAAGTCCACCGAAAGCGAAAAAACAACACTGTATGGACACTGAGCGGTCTATAAGCAGGACTTCTGCTGTGTGAGCCCTGGTAGCCCAACAGAGGCAGCATTGCACCCCCCGCAGATGGACCAACTGAGCTTATATAGGCTCTACATTCATATACACAGGCAGCGGTTTATGACGGGCATGTGGTGATGATTTGATTTTAGTCAGAAAGTTTCCCTAAAAATTTGATAACAGAGAGTGCCGTTAGTGACCGTGTGGGCCACATGATAGCTCTAACAGCTTGACGGGGCTTAGCGTAGGGTCAATTGGCACTTGATGACACAATGCCGGTCTGGTATATATATATCGAGGGTTTACGCCGCTGAATTGCATGATGGGAATTGTAGGATACCGTCCTTACAGAGCTTGAGATATACTACAAACAAAATAATTCAAAATATCTGGGCCTCAGGCGCATTGATTTCTTCCTGTTGTAGCTCTATACAGAGGAAACGCAGATCTGAATAAATTAAAAAAATAGTTAATCCATGTTTTAAACTTTATCTGCACACCAAACATACCTAATATCTCTTAATGATATAGAGCAACGATGGCAAGGTTTGCGGAGGAAATGGCTTTGCTAGGTCGGGAGACAACTTTCTGCTTATGTTGTCTTCACTATCAACAATCACCACCATCAGCAGAAATAAAAGCAGTAGAAAGCTCAAGCTGGCCAATCACAGTTCAAGTGGTCTCCACATGGTACTTCCTGCTGCTGCAGTCGCCAACTGTAGCTGCATTTCTGAGGAGGTTTACGTCACCGCCGGTCACCTTCATAGTTACGACACAGAGGAAAGAGACTCCAGCTTTACTTTGGTCAGACACACACACACACACACGCACACGCACACGCACACACACACACACACACACACACACACACACACACACACACTTACACACACTCACACCCACACGCACACAAAGGTGGATTCAACAAAGACGTTAACAGAGTGAGAGCTAGCTTCCCCTCTTGGCGTTATCTGATCTGCAATGCTAATCTGCCGTATTTGTCTCCTGTCAAAGAACTGTTTATTGCTGATTCTCTCAATACACTTAATCCTGTTTGAACATGCAAATGAGGGAGCGAGGAACAACACACACACACACACACACACACACACACACACACACACAGATAATCGCAAACACACACAAACAGAAGGATGCATTCAAGCAAGCACCGCGTCGGCTAATGTGAGCACCGTAGCGCGCACACACAAACACACTCACTCACACACCCACACACACACACACACGAGGCGACCAGCAATTTCTCCAACTCACACAAGCCATTTGGACGATGTGGCTGATGAGCCCATAAGGCTGCTAGGTGTGAAATCATGTCCTAACAAACACATGCACACACACACACACACACACACACACACACACACACTTCAAATCACCCCTTATCACCATTAGAGACATCAGAAACACACACACTCACTCCAATCAGGGCCCAATGAGCCCATACAGAGAAAAAAATGGGCAGCAAAGAGAGGGGGGGGGGCGGGAGGGGTTGGGGGAGAGAGAGAGAAACAGGATAGAAGACACTGATTTCTGTAGCTTTGAAGTAATGTCAGCAATTTCAAATATAACCCTCTCTCTCATTTGATGGGAGTCCATTTAGAGTGGAAGGAGCCGAGAGGAGGGCTGAAATCAGAGGCAAAAACCTGCTCAGCGTTTTATTTTACATTCGGTATCGGAACTTCAGTTTCACTTTTCCCTATTGGTCTCCGTGGTGTTGTCTAGTAATTTGACACCACAATACTGGCTTGAATGCCTTTTTCTATATAACAGGATTCCACCTGGATTAAGTTGAAAGCAACTTGTTATTTAGTCGAATCAGGTTTTACCAGAGTAGAATGTTTTCCAGGGAATTGGTCATGCAGCCGCCACGGATAATGTTTTTTTTTTTTTTCATAGAGGGATATTCTTGGCATGTGTATGCCTTTTATCAAAGGTTTACCAATCAAGAGACGACAGCGATGATATAAGGGGACAGAAATGGGGAACGACGCATCAACACAATGTCCCGAGCAGGACTAGAACCATAATCTACGGTTATGGTATGGTGGAATAGTTAACGGGGCACGTGGCAGTGGCAGAACATTGAAGACAACGTTGATGTATTATCCAGCAGACATTTGGAGGTTGTGTTTGTGGACGCTTGACACCCGACTTTTAGCCCTGTTTTGGTCTCCGCTAACTGAGGGAATATTGGTCTCTTTAGCTTGCTAGCCACTAACTTTTTTTAGCTGTCATTTGATGCTGGGGAAGGAGTGTACTTTAAATGATTCCTCTCTAGAAGTGTCTTGTTCACACTACACAGTCATTTGGTCCATTTTTAAATAATACTATTGATTTGTGCAGTTTTCAGGGGTTAGGCAACTAGAGCACTTGGTGAAGGTTGATCATGGTTACGGTCTCTCGGGGGACCCAAACCTCCACACCATTATGTTCCACCTTGCTAGATCAATGACGCACTTCTGTCCGCGTTGACCGTGAACGTTTGCAGTGGACGTTAACACACAATTCCTGGTGAAACTGGGCTGAGTCATGGCCAAACGCGCCGTCTTTCGGGCACCATTTCCTGTGACTAAATGGACCAATCTGAATCCAACCACACTGATGTTGCATGGTATATACTTTTCACAGACTTGTTTTATTTTACTGCATATATATATATAAAAAAAACATATCTGTGTTATGGACATCTGTTCTTGTATCGGGTATATGACCAAAAACCAATTGTGTCCACACTTGGCACGTCTCCCCGCTAACATGTTGGGCTCTATGAGGGGTAAATGAGGCCTGGGAACGGGTTTAAACTGGATTCACAGTGTGGTGTCCATATGGGTCCAATGGGTCCCACATGTCATGTAGATGTAGACTGAATACATGGGCCCCATATGGGTTTCTTTTAGGCAAAGGAAAATTCAGCTAAAGGGTCCATTGCATTAAATTCAGCTCATCACCAATAGCTTGTTGGAAACTAATCAAGTTTATATATGAGGCCAATTGTCAAGCAAATAATTGAGTAAAATGCAATGGAGTACTGCAATTAAATGATGCCCTGAAGTCAATAAGAAAAAAATCACACAAAGCGCTGGAAAGATTTTTAGGGGTCCAGCCAAAACCTGCTGGGGCCCCCTTTATTGCTTAACATGACCACACAAGCATTTGGTTTATCTCCTTTCTTCCCACCTCTCCTCCTTTAGCCTTTGTTTCTTGCCTTCCCATCTTCTTCCCTCCCTCAGATGCCCCACAGTTTGCTTCTCCAGCTCTCTCTCTCCCCGCTGGATGTCCCACTGGGGGCTGAGAGCCTCCACAAAGCCCCCCGACACCCAGAGTGAAGGAGAAAAGGGCAGCGAAAAGAGAAAAGGGGCGAGAGAAAGGCGAGGGGAAAATAGAGGGTGAGAGGTCGCGGAAGGAGACGAGAAGAAGAAGAAGAAGAAGAAGAAGGAGAAAGAGAAGAGAGCAAGCGCAGAAGAGAGCTGTAAAGAGAGCAGAGAATAGGGGACGGAGAAAGAGCGAAGGGGGAGGACTTAAGAAGGAGAAGGATAGCGAGAAAAGGAGGCAAATAAAAAGGGGGGGGATATAGTCAGCGGTGAAAGAGGTAGAACAAGAGGAGGAGAGAAGAGGCAGGAGAGAGGATAATGGAGAGGAGACAAAGATGCGAGGAGGAGCAGAGATAGAGGGAGGGAGGGATTGGATTTGACACAAACAAGAGTATCCAGCGGAGTAGAAAGGTGGAGATGAGAAAAGGGGAAGAGACGGACTTGATGAAAGGGTAAAATCAAGCTTCGAATAAAGAGGGAGGGAGAGGGCCGGTTGCCTGGAGCCTGAGTGTGTGTGTGTGTGTGTGTGTGTGTGTGTTTGTGTGTGTGTGTGTGTGTGTGTGTGTGTGTGTGAGAGAGAGAGAGAGTGTATTGTAGGGGATGGAGGGTCATAAGTAGCTGCTAAAAGGCTTGTGCCACCTCTGCTGAGGAGGAGCCTCTTCAGAAAACATCTCATCAGCTTAATGCGTGTGTGTGTGTGTGTGTGTGTGTGTGTGTGTGTCAGTGTGCAATTTGGAGAGGAAGTGTCTTCAGGCGCAAACACTCATGAGTTCGCCATAGGTTAGGGTGATTGCACACTTCCCCCCCTCCCCCTTGGCATACACACACACACACACACTGCCCACACGTTAACACTGTCTGGCCAATCCGCAGCCTGTTGACACCTCAGTCTTAATCATCACCTCCGTGTCAGGCTGACAAAACGCGGCGCTCCGATCTGCGTGTGTCACACACTCGCCGCGCTCGCGTGCACTCTGGAAATCAGATTATTCTCGGCTTTCGGTGCTAACCTAATTTCTTAGATGCTGTGTAAATTAGAAACCGGGTTTCCTTTAACAAGATTGGGAGGGGGTTGAGAAAAAAAAACCTGATTAACAGATGTTGCTTTCTGCTGCCGGAGAAAGCTGGTTGTTTGCCCACGTAATGTCTGGAGCTGCTGGGGGTTTTGGAACATCCACCGTGTAGGCAGGTATTACAGGTAGTATTTCTGGTGCTTGGTCTTATCGGATGAATCACATGCAAATGAGAGCGAGAAATGGCACAATGTTCCATCACCGTACGAACGGTCCCTTTCACAATACACGCCATCTTGTCATGCGATCCGTCGTTACTGCAAGAATGTGGATCATGGGCACTTTTTTTATCAAATGAAAATGGCAAACATTTGGTTCCCTCAGTTCAGGCAAAACCAGGTAGCACACCATGTTTTCAAATGTATTGGTTCATACATTTGCTCATGTTAAAGGGCAACGCTTTACAAAAAGTTATTCCTCACTTTTTGTGCGTTTTTCCGCAAAAGTCCAGAAACTCGTGTCACCTGCCTCTCCTAACATGTATGCAGTCTTTTCAAAATAAACTTAGTTGGTTCGAGGCAACAAAACCACTTGGTTAAGTTTAGGAAACGATAGTTGTTTGGGTTAAAGATGGCTGTTTTGTTGGACCCATCCACCTCCCCAAGCAGGGCTTGGAGAGCTTTTTTTGTCTCTATACTTCCTCGTTCATGATTACGTGGATAACGTACAAAATAATCCCGTGGGATACCTACAGATTACGACACATTATTTCTCGTAAGTATAGCTACAAGCGCTTAATAAGACCAGCCTGTAAAGGAACTCCCCCCACAACACTTAAACAATCGAGATTGATAAATAGCATGACAGGTAAAAGGAAAAATGTGTATTTTTGATTGTGCCGTGAACTGTCCCTTTGAATCACGCAAAGTAGAAACCAAAAGTACAATTATGAATCTGAAAATGAGCAAGATATGTCCCCTTTACAGATGATTCTTTGCCATTTCGGCAACAAGGAGGGTTATTACTGGAACCGTGAATAAAAAACCAGCCCTCAACAGTGTGGCCTACCGTTCACTGAGCTTTAATTCCAAATCAGGTCAGCAGTTTACGAGGCCTCGCATGTGACCAAACACAGTAACATGCGCACACAGATCCATTCTCCCCTCCTGCCTCTTCATTCACAGCCTTTATATCAGTGTACAATGAAGCAGTGGAGCGCGGAAGGACAAAACGGCAGTAGAAAATAAATTGAAAATGATTAGAGCCATCAACGCTGAGAGAGAGAGAGGGAGAGAGAGAGAGAGGTGGATATTTTTTGCTCCATTGTCCCCCAAGTGATGAAGTGCTCGAGTGGAGTGTTTTGTGGTGAGGAAAGCATGTTCCGTAGCTGTCAGCCCCTTGGTTAGCAGGATTCTGGGAGACAAAAAGTGTGTGCGCATGTGGCTGTGAGTCAAGGCCAACGAACACACACACACACACACACACACACACACACACACACACACACACGCACGCACACACACACACACACACACACACACACACACACACACACACACACACAGACATTGTCTAATGTCTTCACACCGTGCTGAAGCTATGTTTTTCTCCTTACTCTCACCGGCTGCACACAGATCTATTTCCATTTCTCTCTCGCTCTTCAGGACATGACTCTTGTCCCCGGAGGAGTGTGTGTAGGTGTGTAGGTGTGTGTGTGCGTGTGTGTATTACAGGAGTCCTGGTAGGCTCCGTTGGCCGCGGAAGCAGCAGGCGCCCGCTGTGCACAGTAAAACGACAAGCATGCCTTCGTATTGTTCCAGAAAGCGATACGATTGAGAACATGGGTGCATATGTGCGTGGGTGGTCGGATTGCTGAATGCGTGCATGGGATGTGGGCGGGAATGTGTGCAAGTGGCGCTTGTAAAATATTTTCTTATTTTTTTAAACATCTGTGTAACAGAAATCTATCAAAACAAAATATGTATAATTTGTGTACTGATATATAAAGATGTTGTATCGGCAGCAGTGTGGAGAATTCTCACAGTGGACATAGTGGACCCAACGATTTTGGGTCATCCAGACCCTCAGGGGCCGGAGAAGCCCCAGGTTCACTGCGTGGCAATTAGTTTGTGGTAATTTGATTAGCTGATTAATATTAACGGAAATTGGAAAGCGCCTTAACGTGGCTTCTGCGTTTTTATCTAATCTTGAGCCTCATGCGGGGCTTTGTGTGACAATCTAGTTTAAATACTTTTTAATATTAAGTTGATATTGTGCTACGGTGAATATTCTTGGGTCTAATCAATTTCAAACCAAGTTTAATTGAGGAACTTAAGGTTAATCTTTTCCTAATGCGACCTTTCATCCATTTAGGTCCGTTTAATAGCCGGGTTCATTTGGGCCCCTCAGTGTTATTTAGTTTCAGTCCTTTCGTACAGTGGCATCTTAGCATCTAATGCATTCCTTTTTAATATCTGATTAGCATTTTGATCGCTCCATATTTGTCCGCGTTCCCACTGCATGGAGTGACTCGACTCAACACGACTCGCTCTTTTTGGGGGTTTCCGTTAGCCGATGAAAAGGATTTAGTGTGCGACGCGTTGAAGATGAAGTCACGGCAGTTTCGCCGCGGTGTTGCTACGGCAATCCGCTGAGAATCACAGCTTCCTGTGCTCTCCAGCGCAGAGCCGCTGATAACTCAGAAGCTGGTGGACTCACCTGTCCACCGAGACGCTGTCCACTGTTCTGAGCTCGGCGTGAGAGGAGGAGCTAAAATGTCTGAGAATAAATTGATATTTCTAGTACAACATCCAGAGGAAGATTTAAATGGTCAATCATTAATATTAAACCTGGAGTTTACTCACAGCAACATGAGCGATGACCAACTGAAAGTAATGCCAACATTACATCAACATCACGTGATAACGTCACGTTAGCTAACCTTTTTATATACATGCCAGCGTGCTGCCTGCATGTTTTTTTTAGTAGTTGGTCTCTACTGCTTTGTTGCAGCTGAACAAGACAGCTTCTCATTAATAGGAATATTGGGTTCAGTCGACATAATTTGCTTTATTTACACGGCCATGTTTTTCCCCGTTCGGTTGCTTCTCCTCGTCTTCCTCTGTGAGTTGCCCAATGGAAAGAGCAGCGCGCAACGTTTTTGCCCGCTGAGCTGACTCACTGCTGCACCTGGGAGTTCCATTGCCTTGCTCAAGGGCAGGTTGATAGCGGGTCGGTTGGGGAGGGGAATCTCATTTTCCCTCCTCCTCGCCGAGAATTTGTAATCCGCCCCGTGGATCCTCACCGGTGACCTTACGATCGCGGAGCAGCCTCTCCACCCTCGAGGCTCCTCCGCGAGCTGAGAACGCGCCTCATGTTTACATCCCCCCCTGGACGCTGGCATGCTGTGTGGATGTATGTGTGCCGCACACAGGGGCTTAGGGGGGTATGTCTACCCTTTACCCTTCCTGCGCCGGGTGATAATGAGAGGAAATATACACAATGGAACCACTTTTCTCGTTGGAGGCAGGAGAGAATAGGGGAGGCAGAAAAAACAGGATGTGGAGGGGACAAAAAGACGGTCTGATACAGGGAGGAAAAGAGAGAATAGGGTGTGACTCCGAAAGCCAGGAAGAGTGATTGCCTATTGACTTGATGAGAGAGAGGATGCATCATTATATAATTGTAAATCTCAGAAAGATGGGGTGTAATAGGGCTTCCTCTCCTCCCACTGCTGCTTTGGTAATTTATCCCTCTCTCTTTCCGTCTTTTTCTATCTCTCTTTTTCGCCCTGTCACCCATCAATCTTTTTCCAATTACCTGCTCTGTCTATCTGCAAATCCATCATAATCATTGCCATGGCAACGGGTTGCATCCTCCATTGGCTTTGGCCTATTGTTCAATATAATTGCACGCCAAAAAAACAGAAGAAGTGGTCTTTAGAGGAGGGAAGGGATGCACAGAGAGACACAGGTCTGGATATTGTCTCCGCGTTCGGGCGACTAATGTCTCCCCCCACGTCTCCAAAGAGTTCACTTCAGACGAGATAGTCTGCTTAATTTCTGCCGTGACGTCCTTTCATCAGACATTTTATTAGCCATTATGCGCAGATTGGCTTCATCCCAGGCTGATGAAACATCTTCTCCGCCCACGCCACTGTCAATTACTGCGAAAATGGTGGAAGCGGAGCTGCCCATACAAGGTCATAGAAGACCGGAAAAGGATATGTTCGGAACGAGTGCTCTCCAAATGTACATCGAGGTGGTTTTATTTTATTTGGGGAGTCATAATTGTGAGTTGATGAGCGACATTTTTTGAGAGGGCCTCGGGTCTCTCTGTCTTTCCGCGTGATTACCAAAGAACCCTTTTTCGCTAAAAACCCACCAAGCCTTCGAGGTCACATGATTGTTCTACTGACATCCGCACCAAAGTGATCCATGTCCCCAGCAGATCCTTCGCTTTTATTGCTCAGTGCGAACACTCGATCTTAATGCCGAGTGATGAAAGGTGTATTGTCCAAGTTAATATACTGATCTTTTTTTAATCAAAAGGAAAAGGAAAAGGAAAAACAGCAGCCAGATGCCCGTATGAGCACTTACTGGCCAGTAAAAGGTTCCCTTCCAAAAAAGCGCTGCCAATGAAAGTGATGGGGGACAACAGTCCACACTGTAGGCAAAAGGTTACGTCATGATATATCTTCTGAAGTTAGTGTTTTAGTATAAAAACTCCCTGTTTTGTGTTTCACTGAACAGTGTTTCCCTGCCGAGCTGCAATGGAAGAATGGTTATCAAAACCGACGCGAATGGCGCGACGTGAACAATTCACCTCTTTCGCCCGAGTTGAAATTTTTCAACTCGGGCGAAAGATTTGCGTGACGCTGTGTTGCGAAAGCCAATCAGCACTGAGAAGCTCCACCCGTCATCACTGACGTCCTGCTGTTGCTGAATCAGAAACTATGGAGGAGAAGTCGATAGACTGGAAGCGGCAGTCCTCCAGACGCAGCTCCTGGAGAAGCTGTGTGCGGCGACGGATGATATTATATAATATTATGAACCCAGACACGAGGGTGTCTGATGTTCCCACGTTTGTGGGGCTTCCACAACACGTACAAAGCAGAAATAGTGGTTATTTCTTCAATGGTGGATGGCGGAAATTAACTATTTCCATGGAGATAAGCCACGCCCCATCTCTGGCGCGTCTAGCGCGAATGAAGCGAAATAACCACAAACAGTCTGGCAAGTAAACTCACGCGAGTTATGTGGCACGAAGATTCGCAATGCTTTTGGTGTGAACACAGCATTACACAACGGTTTGTATGATATCTTACGAAAAAAGTTACTCTGCATTTTTTCGTGTGTCTTTACGTTGGGTTCAGGCAATGAAACTTTAGTAAGGTTTAGCAAAAGATCGTGGTTTGGATTCAAATAACTGCGTCTGTACGTCCGTTTACTTCCTCGTTCCCGGTCACATGGATTACATACGAATTGATTTTGTGGGATATCTATGAATTACCGCACATTCATTTTCACAGGGATAGCTATGACCGCCGGATGAGACCAGCTTGCTTGATTTGTCCAACTCTGACTGTTGAAGCATCATACTAACTCCAGATAAAATGTTTGCACTGTTGGTTAGCTGTGGGTTATGTTCGCCATCACTTCCATTAGAAGCAAACTTGGGAAGACATTTCTTGATGGATGTGATGAGGAGGAGAAATGATGACGGCAAGAAAAACTTGTTCAGTGTCCACACAGTTGTTGAGCACCTGAACGTTGGTCTGAGACAGACTTGACCAATTGTGAACCAACCCTTTAAGTTGAGTTATCATCACTGAGCAACTGAATAAATTAGTTCCAGTCAGGAGTCAAAAATAGTTTTGTAAACACTGTCTCCTACAAAATGATGTCCCCATACAACTAAACTGCACTCTCATTTACGTTTCAAAGGAACAAAGTCCTCTCAAATATGGTCGGCGTTTGAAACAGTTTGAAACACGTGGTTAGCGTAGAACAAAACAAAAAAATTGCAACAAAACTTTTTGGTTAGGTTTGGTAAAAACATGGTTTGGCTTAAAAATGATTGCAAAATTGAAACGAAACAAAGACGTAACAAAAGTACTTGGTTATGTTCAGGCAACAAAAGTACTTAACCTACACGTGGACATCTGCGGATTGATATAAAACATATTTGTGGTATGTTCAAAAGCAAAGTAATTCACAATGCAGTTTCGTTGCGTGGCAATGTAATTTTTTAGGAGACGGGGCTGATTTTCGTTGTGTAGTCATTTGCGTGCACCTCACAGTGAAAGCACATGAAGTGCTAAAAAAAAGTCCATGAGTAGCTCATAGGTCTACAACAACCAAAGACCTTAAGGGGTTTAGCACGCTTAAAACTGAAAAAAGGTTATCTGACAACATCTTAAGGATAACGTGTTTATACGTGCTCTACGATGCCACACTTAGAATGCGGGTCTTTGTAGTTCTGACACAGTTAATCATACGAGTGAGGGTAGTCTCTCCTCAAAGGCAGTCACGGCGTGTCACTCGCCTAAGATGAACGATCCTTTGTGAAAGGACTTTGTTTGAAGTGTTTATGCTGTCTGGCGTTATCCTGCAATAATGCAACTCCGATAAAGCTCATCCGAGTATGAACGATCCCTCGGCTGTACTTTGTGTCCCGTCATCCGCCCCCTTCATCGTGAAAGAGGTCGAGCCACAGCAACACCGCTCTGCGAAGCACTTCTGGGACGCGACCACGAGGACGCCGCAAGAACTCCTGATCGGTCGGTGTTTTCACTCTCGCATTATGTACGTGTAATGTCTTCAGCTCAAGAAGTTGACCAATTTAATAGTTTAACAAAAAGGGGGGTGTTTCTTTTAATAAAGTAGATACCGACCTCTACTGCTGTACGTCCACATGCAAATACAGTTGTTTTCTTTTTGTAATAGCTTATCGTAGATTCAAGTTAAACCTGAATTTAGTTCAGCCAACTCAAGCTAATTTACATTGAGGTTTAGCAAAGAGGAATTTGGTCTGTATAAACACACACACACACACACACGCACACACACACACACACACACACACACACACACACACACACACACACGCCGACAGGGACACACTCGATCATGCACCAGCCGGGTGTTGTCTGCTGCACCACAGTTGGTCGGCCTGTCACTATTCACTACATTGAATACACTACATTCACTTACACAAACCAAAGGAGCGTAGCCCTGCACTACGAAAAGTTCCCACAGTTTAAACATGTAAATGTACCTAAAATAATTGTAAAAATCACTTTCACAATACCTTGGTTGTTATAAACGGTGTCGGATACTGAAATATTATTGCTTATGAGTAGCGCAAGGGATTACAATCTCCAAAATAGTAATGATATTGCAGTTATAAATCCAAGTAATGCTGCGTTATGTGAATAACGGGGTAAAAAGGGATTCAATGCAGACATCGAGCTCTTGCTGTTGCTCTGCCGAGGACGAGGGGGGGAAATGATATGGGTCATCGTGATTTAAAAAAATGGCTAATATCATTGTCCTACCACTTCTACCGGCATCAAAACAGGAAGTCGGTGAAGTGGGGAAGCCCGCCTCTTGCTCGATTTGGTCGGCTGCCTCGTCGAGTGTGACATTGACGAGCGGTGCGACTCCAGTTTTGCGGGCGGCGCGTTTCTACCGCTGCGTCTCGGTGTGATCGCCTCCTTGTATTACAATGACGCGGCAGGTTCAGTACACACATCGTCCGAGTCCAGTTCACCCATAGTAATATAACAAGTGTAACTAATTACTTTTGAAGTAAAAAGTAAAGTAATAGCATTACTTTCTAAAGGAATAACAAGTAAAAAGAAACTTTTTAGACTTCCAGTGTAACTTGGCCAACGCTGTTAGAAAACATCACAAAGAGCATTAGCATTAGCATTAACTGTGTGCACTTCACAGGGATATTGTACTCCTTTCTGTAAGTACTTTCTCTTTGTGTATTTGGCGCCACGATATTCTCTCATTACTTTGAATGTCTTTAACATGGCTCCGAACCCTTGCGTGTCTCTCCGTGGCACACGGCCACAGAACTGCGAGCTGCGCCCGTTCAAATTAATGCATATTCGCCGAACTGAGGTCATTGATACGTATGGGCCACATAATGGTGGGAATTCAATTTGCGAAAACGGCAACTTTGTTATTCATGAAGAGAAGTTGGGGAATCGTTATCTCCTTTAAATTTGAGACATATGTATGTGTATGTTATCTGTTATATTTGATTATTTCTTATTAACTGGTGTTTGCTTTAAGTATTTTTTTTTTTATTGCGTCACATGCTCGTGTTTGCATCAATGACTTACACCAACTCTTTAAATAATAAAGCGTATTTGAATATTAGCCAGCAGATCTGGGAGCTGTGGCTGGCATGCCACGCTGATGAGACTGGAGTGTTTTGTTATTGTGGTGTTTAGTGACGTGTAAAGTCCTCCACCTCCCATCAATCTCTTCTTTTCTCTCTCTCTCTCTCTCTCTCTCTCTCTCTCTTTCTCTCTCTCTGTTCAGCTGCATCAAGTCACACAGACATGTAGCTTTAGAGACAGGAAATTAAGAGATTGGGCTTTGAAAATAAAAGACTCAATATAACCAGAGGACTTTTAGTTAATATAAATACTTGCATTACACAGCCGATATATGCTGTGGTTTCTGCTGCTGTGGAGACCCAGGAAGAGGAGGTCCAGACTAAAGAATGATGTGGAGAGCTCAAAGCCCTTGGAAGGACAACTTTTAACAGCGTTAAGGACCAACCTATCTCCAAAACCTGATCCACTAATCCTTTAACATCCAGAACACTTGTCCACATTTCTGCATCAGGGGTGAGGAGAAAACACTAAAGGCAAAAGGCAACCAATTGACTTAAAGTGTAAAATGAATAATAGAAAACATACTATATGGGTGTGGAATACTCACTATTGGGAGGTTATGTATCAAGTTTATTTTCTTCATTTTTCTTGGGACACAATGATGGGAATTTATATTTATCGATAAACTATGACTTTGCTGATTATCATGGAAGTTATGTTTCTCAATCATAACTGAATAGTTAAATTATGTGAAATTAATTTATCTGAAATAATGGATTGACCTACAGGGGCTGAAAAATGGTTGATTTCACAACCTGGTAAAAATCCCAGGATAAGGCACAGTAACGGGAATGAGCAGTCACTGGAACCTGTCATGGATTAATAAAGGTAATCTTAAAAAAATATATTTATATTGTTATGTAGGTCTGAACAACTGCTGTTCCCCTTGAATCACTTGCTGATTTGAAATAACATAAGAGGATGTAACAACTTCATAGTTTTCTGCCTCTGTGGTGAAATCCCTAAAAAGAAACAGTTGAACTTAAGGGCTGTAAAACACTATTTCCAAATAGGTCTGCAAAGGGATGGGTATGTTCTTGTTTTAACAACGTTTTGATCTCCAGCATCCCCACTTACAGTTGTACTTTAGTAGAAGTCGTCATTTAATAAAGTTGTATTACCGGTTTTTAACATTAGGCCAGGAAGGGAACAGGTGGAAGTGGTCAAATTTAGGAAGGCCTGTGTTTGCAGCTGGACCGCTCCCCTGTGCTCTCGCCTATTCTGGTTAGGATCCGATACTATGAAACCATAGGCAGACTATCCATAGTTAACAAAACAACAACAACAACAAAAATTAGGAAGTGCAATAAAAGTGACCGACTTATTGATTGGTCAGAGTGATATTGAAATACGATATTGAGAATATACCTGAAAGTATAGCAGAGTTGATATTTGAAGTAAGATTGAAATAACCAACATTTGTAATGCATCAGTCGTAGGTATGCTATGCGGTATTGTGTAAAAATATGTAGAACAATTATAAATTATAGCAGTATGGTGAGTGCAATTACGCAATAATGTATTATGACCATACAAAAACCCTCACGAGAAGTTTGAACCTTTAACAACTCTATTGTTAATACCATGTTTTATTTTGAAAGCTGTGCTCGGAAGTCTGGTCTGATATCCTGTCTGGTTTGACACTAGCTGCACAGTGTGTGCGCGTGCGTACGTATTTGAAAGTGTGTGTGTATGTGTGAGTGTGTGTGTGTGTATGTGTGTGTGCACTCGGCTTCCTGCTGCTGCTCGGTGTCCGCACACCGTCCGTCTCGTCAGTGTTGATCGGCTCGCCATGGCGGAAGGACGCAGAGAACAGCCGCCCCATCCTCTCCTCTCCTTACCACCGGCCAGCAAGCGACCCTGCCTGCGCCCTGCTCCCCGAGGTCCCGGCCCGGGGCCCGGCCACGGCAGTGGGTTGCCCAGCTCCCGTTACCGTTCCCCGGAGTCCCTACTGGACTGCGCCGCGAAGGCAGTCGCGGAAAAGTGGGCCTTCGAGAGAGTGGAGGAGCGCTTTGAGCGGATCCCGGAGCCCGTCCAGCGCCGCATCGTCTACTGGTCTTTTCCCCGCAACGAGAAGGAGATATGCATGTACTCTTCGTTTCAGTGCCGAGTCGCCGGCGAGGAGGGTCCGTCGGCGGCTACCGGCGGGGCTGTGAGCGCAGGGTCCGGAGCTACGACCGCCGGCGGTGGCGGAGGATCTACCGGCACGACGGCTACCGTGGGGGCAGCCGGAGCAGTGGGGACGGGAGACGGGCTGCCTTTCCGCCGGGGTATCAGGCTGCTAGAGACCGGCTGTGTGGAAAACGTTTTACAAGTCGGTAAGTGGAATATTTCCCTAAAAAAAACGAGGGGAAGCTTTTTTTTTTTTACACAAAACAGTGTGTGGACCGCTTCCAAGTCTCGGCTGCTGGATCTTTTACTGGGGGATGATTGATGGAAGTTTTCCCTGCTATCGTGGAAAGTATGCAAAGCGGCTGTTTCTCCCCGAATACTGAGCCGCACTTGGCCGTGTGTGTGTTTATAGTTTAGCAGGCTCACGAGGAAACGTTTGCTGTCAAGTTTCCACCTTTTATCGGCCCCTCCGTGGAAAAGGGAAGCGGAGATAATGTCGCCTGCTAGCTTAGCCGACCAGCTGCTGTTAAAAAATTAAAGGGCTTCTTGCTATTGTGGCTTCTCATTACTCCGCAGCTCCACCGCTGGCTACTGCGTCTTTGCCCGGCTTTGGCCGTCACACGTTTGAAGCCCTGCCTCACTGTGTATGTGTGCACGCGCGTGCGTGTATTTGTGTGTGTATGTGCGTGTGTGTGTCTGTGCGTGTGTGTGCGTGTGCGGGGTTTTCAAACACGAGAAAACCCGTGTTTAGTCAACTACCGAGCACTTTTCTTCCTCTCCGGGGCTCCTCGTCGACGGCCAGAGCTGGCTGGAGCCGTAAACCCGACAGGGAGAGAGGCGGGGGGAGGGAGATGAAGGGGGAGGAGGAGGGGGGGGGGGCTGACAGACGCGGATACAAAAGCGTCGTAGCGTCGGGGCTTTATTTTTGTTTGCGCGAACGCCTCGTTGCGAAAAAGTCGCTTCTTCTCTAACTCGCCCGTCGGTTGAGGGCGGCTTAGGCGAGGAACAAAGGCGGTTATTGGGTCCCTTATTATGATTAATCCAACGTTAATCCGGGGGAAAGAAAAAAAAATCCCCCCGCAGTTTTTTGTTTATTTGCCGCTGCTGGTCGGACCGGACAAAGAGCGCAGGCGCCACCAGCGTGGAAAATACACGCCGGGGAGTGTTTGTGTTGTGTTTTTCTTCTTCTACTACTTCATATTACTAAAGTTAACCCGCCAGTAGCTGCGTATAACGCTATAACTGCGGGTGTATTAGTGCAGCCTGCCCGCAGCCTCTCGGCTCCGCTCCGCGACACAGACACGTCTCTTCCCAGTCGGAGTGATCGATACGCGTCTCGCGCTTCCAGCGCTGCGGAGCGCGAGGGGTTGTCTCCAAACAAAGGGCCATTCCGCGAGAGCTTCGTCTGCGCTCGCGCTCTCGTTCACGCGTTCACGCTCCGCGCAGCCACAGAATTAGCCCGGACATCGGGGGGAAATTGATGGGATGAAACCAATAGATTGTGAAGGGGGGAGAGAAAAAAAAAACATTTTGTGGGGACCGGGAGAGGGTTTTTCTGTGGCCATATGGCGTGAGAGCCACTGGAGCTTGTCTGGGGGTTTCATGTTGCTCCAAGGTATCTGGAGAGGAGGGGAGAGGAGGGGGTGCAAACTGTGGCGGCTGCGTTTTTCTGTGACTGCCTGTATCTAATTGCATCTTATATGCTCATCGCCCCCCCCCCCCCACCCCCCTGTAATTAAATGAAACGTGAGACTTGTGAAAGTGAGCTATTTGCTCTCGGTGAGATTTGTTGCCTGTGTTTGGCTCGATGACTTTTGCTCCGTCTGAGGGGAGTTGGTTGCGTTAGTTATTGAAGTCAAGAGTTGTTCTGGCTTTCGTTCTGCCGATTGCCCCCCCCCCCCCAGCCCCCCAACCAACCCCCGAGGGCCTTACATTTGTACCAGATGCACAGGGCTTGTTCGGAAACCATAACTTTAGTGAAGGGCGCTTGAGCGAGTTCGAAGCTATGACCTACTTTCAAACACTTCCTGTCATTACAAAGACGTCGACCTGCTACTCCCACACACACAAGACACAGGTGAAACAGGTGTGTGTGTGAGTGTGTGTGTGAGTGTGAGTGAGAGTGAGAGAGAGAGCAGAACTAGGGGAGTCGTCTGCTAGTTCTGGTGCGTTCAGGTGCCGCTTGAAATAATTCCAAAGTTTTGTAGCACATAATGCCAGCTTGCAAATTCGGGGGATTTAAGAAACCGCATTTCCCATTTGGTTGTGAGCGTCAGTTGAAATTTTAAATGGGCAAAAAAACACACAAAGCGCGTGCACACACACGTCTGCAAACACTTCCCAGTCTTACCTGCCTCGCCAGGGAATCGCTTCCAAAATCCCCTCCCCACCCCCAGCACCACCAAGGTCAGTCATAAAGCAGGCAGGCACATGGTTTTGTCTTGCCTGTCAACAAAACGCAAAAGAGGGATGGGGGGGGCAAATAGCTGTGTGACATCAAGATAAGATTTGGCTTGTCCCAACACTTTTGCACACCGCGTGAACCGGTTTTCCGTGGCGGGGTGTTCACTGACTCACCTTAACAAGGGGTGTGGGGGAGATTTCGGATGGGCTGCGTGACCAGCACAACGCCGGTGTCTAGAGCGCTTTCACCTGACATGGCATAATGAAATGAAATCGCCCCTGAAAGAGCAGCGGCGGTACAAGTGAGACGGATGCGCCGAGCGCTCTTTGTAGCAGGAACTTAGCCGGTGGTGATGGGGGTGGGGTGGGGTGGGGGGCGATTAGGAGCGAGACAAGGCGGCGTGCTCGCACATGCATGGCGGTGTTAAAACTTGGGCATCCGCATTGCAGTCTGGAAAAGTGGTGCTGAACTTTTCACCCACACGCTGCGCTTATTAATTGTTTTCGAATTTGTTCTACAAGCTCCAGTTATACACCCCTCCCCCTCCCCCACTCCCACCTGTATTTACACTTTAGTCTAGTTTGCTGTAAGTCAGCATCAAGCCGAGGCCGGGTGATGCTGCTCTCGTCTGCGCTTGTTCGCCACCCACCAAGCACGCAACCAGACACACTGGAAACCCTGAAGCGAGGCCGAGACGGAATATGTATATTTAATTAAATTTTTTCCGATATTCCTCACAGCCATCACAAGCACAGCGGGAGCTCCCGTTTCCCCCATCAGACTCTCGCCTGTAGACTTTGTCCCGGTTTCTCAGAACCGGCGTGCCTCGAGCCAGATCTGGAGTTGCTCTTGTTTTTTCTTTCCAGGTAATTACTAATGAGATCTGCTAATGGGGGGGTATCTGCTTCTCTACTGTGTGGGACTTGACCGATTCGGTGTCCGGGTCACAGAAAGTTTAAGACCAGACTAGGAGGAGTTGCCTGCTGTTGCCACAATACGAAGTTGAGGAAACACGAAATCAAATTTTTTTGCGATGAGACGGGGAGCTGCATGAGTGATATTATATATATATATATATATATATATATATATATATATATATATATATTTTCCACGATTTTTGCTCTGTTTTGCTCTTAACGTTTGCATATATGCATCTGGACAAGCTGAGTAATAATTAAATGGTTTGGGGGGGGGGGGAGTGAGTCGATTCAGTAGGATTTGATAACATTCACCAAACGAAGACGTCTGTATGCGTAATTAAAAAAAAAAAAAGACTTGTTCCGCCTCTCGTTCCCTCCACCCGCGTACATTACGCGCTAACGACTTTGTCTGTCAGCCTCTTCTAACCGCGATACTGACGGATTGAAGAGACGTGAGCTCATCAGCAACTCATTGGCCCATGTGTTCATAATAATCTACTCCTCGCTCCGAGTCATAATTAGAATAATCAAAGCTAAGCGTTCTTGTATTTGTAAACCCCCCCCCCCCCCCACACACCCCTGTCATTCGCACGCATCACACACACACACACACACACACACACACACACACACATATACACGTACACACATACACACACATGTGCACCCAGAAGCCCCCTCGCCAGAGCCTTATAAAGTCCTCAGAGAGCGGGAGGAAGGGATATAAGAGGAGGGAGGGATAGGGGTGTGTGTGTGTGTGTGTGTGGAGGGGGCGAGGGGGGGTTCTTAAGCTTTGAGGCAAGCTTTGGGATTATTGGGTCATGCTTTGTTACCCAGCTGTAGAGAAACCCCTTGTTCACAGAAAGGGGGTGGTGTGTGTGTGTGTGTGTGTGTGTGTGTGTGTGTGTGCACGTCTCCTGTCTCTGCGACGTTACATAAAGCTGTAATGGGTCCCTGATGCCTTTTGAAGCACCGGTGACTCTGACAAAGCGAGGCAGCAAAGTTGAACGGGATTAAAGTGTACGGGCGAGTCCGCCAGCCAGTGGGCTGAAAACACTGCGGGGCCTCTGGACTCCGAGCGCTTTCACGTCCCGAAAACCGCCCCACCCCTTTTAATTAGGGCTCGGTTGCAAGCGTCAGCACTTTTTTTGGTACCGATTGAGTGTCTAAAAAGTGGTCATCCTTTTTCTGAATTGATTCTGGGATCAGACGGTTTTAGCATTCTAGTCAAAAAGTTGCCGGCAAAATTATGTCGGCAAAATGTTCTTAAAATGAACTTGGTTCAATGCGATTAATAAACAGTATAAATATGTGAATATCTATTTATTTTAAGATTTTTATAAAGATTTAATTTGAAAACTTCATTTTACACTAAAATTCTTGATCAAATGAGAGAATTTTGTCAAGTATTTATTTCAAACAAGTTTACAAACCACGCGGTTATTTCATATAGACAAGTTATTTATTGACGTACCAGAAAAACGTACTATATCGTGTTATATATTTATATCACGATATAGTACGTCTATCGTTTATCGAGATATAAAATCACTTGCATCGTCATATCGCCCAGCCTCAATACAAAGACGTGTTTTTGCAAACAAAAAAATAATAATTATGTAATGTATCAGTAATATATCGAAAAAGCAAGTCCTTCCCTCAAGGCAACGTCTCTAAATTGCTTCAAAAAACCCCAAAATTCAGTTAGCAGTGATATGAAACGGAGCAAATCCTCAAATTCAAGATGGCGAAAACTGTGAGTGTTCGGTAATGTGCCTGGCGTGTGGTTTAAGTGATCGATCCGGGGGCAAAAATTGTTGTCGATTAATGGTTTTAGCCCCACCTCTACCCCAGACTCCCCGTCCCACGTTGCACATTCTCTAGGAACGTACAGCCGACTGTTACTGTCGGCGTCTGAGATCCCCTTTGGAGAAACCCTGCCTTGGGAGTTTGTGAAAGAGCAGCTATTTGCTACTTGTTATCACTGGTTCATGTGTGATTTTCGGTTTGTCATGGGTGTAGGGGTGTGGATGGGTGTGGGGGTGTGTGGGTGTGGGGGTGTGTGGGTGTGAGGAGGTATTTTGGGGGTCGGCCCTGCCAGTATTTCCTCAGACGTAATTTCCCGGCATATTGGCCCTGCGGGTTCCGTGTTGTGTGAAGAAGCTTGCGAGCCTCTGGCGCAAATCCGCTCTCTCCGGTTGCTCAAGAGCGTTGCTCAGTGAGCTCATCCCCCCCGCCCCCGCCTCCCCATCCCCAATCTTTTCTCATGACTCGACGCCACTAATTTCAACGCCTCTCTGCTCTCCATGCTAATTCCTTTCGCTGCTTTTTCACCCGACGCAACTACACGTAACTCTTGTCTTTCGTGCCCCTTTTTTTTTTTTCATGTTCTTCCGCACATCCTCCCTCCCTCTCTCCGTTTCCGCAACTTGCATCAGTAGAAGATCACTCTCACTTTAATCATATTCTGTCTGTAGGCTCCCGCACAGTAAAGGGATGGTAGTCGACCAAGGCGAGATCTCTTGATTTTTTTTCTTTTTTCTTTTCTTCTTTTCCTTTACTCCTGCCGCCGGTTGAGGAAGTGTTGGTGGTTTTGCTGGGGGGACCGTGGGGACCGTGGGGGGGGGAGGGGGGGTGCTGGAAAGAGTGGGTCATGACTCCGTTGAGCGAGAAAGAGGTCAGACGGTTGCGTCGGGATGTTGGCTCCCATTCTTCTGGGTGACTTCGCGGAGGGCAGTCCCCTGTATGACTCAGCTGGGAATGTGTGTGTTCTGGAGGAAGTGATGCATGCATGTGTTGGGAAGATTCGACTGGTTCTCATTCATTGTTGGCTCTTCGGTCCGGTCTATAGACCGGAAACCAAAGACCCACTCACACCAAGTCCGTATATTTTCGTACGTACGTACGTAAATAAATAAACACAACTTGAGGTCCGTCACTAAAGCCCCCCGAGTCCGTTAAAAGCTCCTAGTGAGTTGTTTGACCACTCGGAGCCACCGTACATGCAAACGTCATCATCCAAAATGGCCTCCTTTTATAAGCCGATTCTCTTCCTCTCCCGACACTAAAGCACTTTAGGACAAACGCGCGTAAAGAATGCAGAGAATTTCCAGAGAGACTGTGACGGGTGTTGGAAACCGCCTGGAGTCAGGGACGATCACGAAACAAAGGATTTAACGTTACGAGGCATTCTACTGTCGTGATTGGCCTCGAGGCAGCCAATCCATTCATCCATCCATTCATTCATTCATTCATTCATTCATTCATTCATTCGCCCCCTTTTGGGATCAGTGCTGTCTGTTTGCACCCACGTAATTAACGAGGGTCAGGTTGTCCAGATTAATAGATGGAATAATAAAACGCATCGGACTCTGTGTGCAGTGGGTTTCTCTTTTTCAAGAGACGGACGAAAAAAACATTCAATACAATTATTTTGGTGAAATAATTGTATTGTCGTATTTACTCATAATACTATAGAATACTGTACTTTTCCATATCGGGCATTTTTATACAACCGTTGCTCTTTAATTGCAGCATTATCTTTTTTTGGTGCACTTTTGCTTCAAGTCGCAATTTATAAACACAAATATTATTATTTTTACTCTACTTTATTTCACTGTGGGTTTTTTTGGTGCCTGTTTTACATTATCTACGCTCCTGTTTATGTACGTCGGTGTAATTTTAATTCTTATGTCTTGCTGCTTTTCGTGGTGAAGCCCGTTGAAACTTTGATTTATATTATTTAAATGCTCCTCATTACATACATTTAAAGAAAATGGTAAATTTTCAACTTGCAAGTGCTTTAACCTTCACTGCAGTGGTAATTGTAGCTGGATGCTTGAACATTAATTTGCAAAAGCGCATCTTTTATTTTATCTTTTTTCGCCCCCTCCTTAAGTGCATTTCTTCTTGTATATCTGTTTATCCGTGTATATTCACAGCAGGGCCCATTCTGTGCCACGACTTAAGCCACTTAGCGCACGCACACACACACACACGCGCACGCGCGAACACACACGCAAACACACGCACGCACGCCCACACGCTTCCCCGGCGCACAACGCAGACAGACAACATTTAATCAGTGTAATTAATTCCGTGCCCGCCACACTCAAAAAGAGAAAAAAAACCCGGTAAAAACGAATCGTCCCCGCTATTAGCTCTCGGAAAGGCCTCGTGAAAGACGAGGCCATCAGGGCGCCGCTCTGTCGTATTCATCAAAGGAAGAGGCGCCCGTGCGCGTGCACGAGGGGCTGATTATCTGAAATCATTAATCAAGAGGTTGTTGTTTGAGGGCTTTTCTTCCAAAACCACCAAGTAACGACAACAACAACAACAACAACAACAACAACAACAACAAAAAGAGCGTTTGAAGTAGCAAATGCATTTAAGACAGCAGCAAACATATCCTTAATTAACAGAGATTGGTTTGGTGGTGGAGGTGAGAAAGAAAGCAGGTTCAATACTCACACGTGTGTGTGTGTGTGTGTGTGTGTGTGTGTGTGTGTGTGTGTGTGTGCGTGCGTGCGTGTGCGTGCAGCCGATTGCAACACCAGGATTACTTCAGAGGGAAAGTGTTGACTGTTGTCCCCGGTTGGATGGTTATTACAGCCATAGACGAGGCGTGGTGGTTTGTGGACCGCCGCTTTGAAGCCTCGTGTTTTTGCCATCTTGGATTACGTCCTTTTTTTCAACCGATGAACAGAAGTGACCATATTTGGAATGCAAAAGAGCGACGCCGCATACGGCTCTGGTAGCGGTGCGGCTAACGCTAACGGAGGCCGCCATGACTTGCGTTGTGGT
This sequence comes from Ophiodon elongatus, assembly GCA_016806645.1. NCBI lineage: Eukaryota > Metazoa > Chordata > Actinopteri > Perciformes > Hexagrammidae > Ophiodon > Ophiodon elongatus. Next base: position 279,314 of record JACSYO010000610.1, on the reverse strand, counting down.
TCTTTCAAGCTCAATTCAGTAGAAAACAAGCATTGGTGCGAAGGTAAATTATACAGCCGCCACGATGTGTTCAAAGTTTGGTGAGAAATTAGAATAAATGCAGTTGTTTGCTCTACTTCTTTGCAGCTACAGAAGACTCAATTATACGAATGCCCAAGTCTTCCATCGTCCACGTTTAGTGGAAGCTCATTCTCTGCTCTTTTGAGGTAACCCGTCTCCGGGACATTTAACCCTTTTGCATAGAAGGACATGGGAACGGTTTCATTAGCTGGCTACAGACGTTATCAACGCCGTGTTATTGAAACTAACTCAGAGCACCATTGAATTCATGTCAAATCTACCTAGATTGTTACTGTAAAGCCACAGAAGCCCTTAAAATTGAAGTGTTACACGCCCCCTCCCCCCCGCAGCACCCGCTCCCGTGAAATGAATCACAGCTCTTTTCTCGCTGTATTTCCTGCATTGTGGCTGAACCTGGCCCTCGGGTGTTTCAGACACTTTTTTTTTGCAGCGATTTTTCAGCTATTCCATTTCGACTCCGGACTTGTTTGCAGTTTGCAAGCGCAAAAAAAAAAAAAAAGGCATTCTTTGCCATTGGTACTGTTTGCTCAGCTCCTCGTCCCTCAACAACACCTCCTGTCTTACAGTTGTCAGCACAACATGTGTGTATGGATGCTGTGTGTGTGTGTGTGTGTGTGTGTGTTTGTGTGTGTGTGTGTGTGTGTGTCTGCACATGTGATGAGATCAGAGCAAACTCGTTTTTTTTTGTTTTTTTTACCACTCCAGTCCTGTGTTCACGCCCTCCCTGTGCCGTGTGCGCTTCCCTCCCCCTCTAGTGCTTTTACCTCCGGTGGTGAGTGTGCAATCATCAGCCCAGATCAATGGTGGCCTTGTCCTCTTTCACTTTTGAAGCTGACAGCCTGCTGCATTCAGGTATTGCACTGTTGCACACCTGTCTTTTTATTGGCCTTCCGTGTGTGTGTGTGCGCGTGCGTGCGTACAAGTGTGTTTGCCATGGTTGTTGTACACATTTGGCCCCCGTCCACGTCTCCGAGAGAGAGAGAAGGAGAGAGAGGGAGAGAGAGGCTGGACATGAAAGAGGAGGCCGAGGCTGGCAGGCCGGACTATTATGTCCTCGTTTGGTTGTAATTGCCTAACAAATGTTGGAGAGAAATGGACAGACGGGGAGGGGGGTCGGGAGGGTAGGGGGTATTTGAAATGCAAAACAGACCCCCAAACACTCTGTCTCGTGATCCTGAATTCTATGAGGGCGGGGGGGGGTGTATTATACTCTCTGTAATTTAATCTCATAACTCATCCCACATGAGATTAAGTGAGGTCTTTTCCATAGAAATAACAGCTATAGCTCGGGCTGTGGCTTCAACAAGGGGAGGGGGGGGGGGGTCCAGGGTGATTTAAGTGGGGGAGGAAAAGCAATGACAGGTAGCATTGTTTTAAAAAAAAAAATAGAAAAGTCTCTCGGGGGTGGACCTATTTGCGGAGAGGGTGATTGTTCGTTTGGATTTTTTTTACTTTATTTGGACTCTACATGAAATATGAGGAAGTTGTGTTGATCTTGAAGAAGCTCAGGCCTCAACTGTATTTTTATTTTTTATTTTTTACCCCCAAATTAAAACTTTCAATTTCATTGACCCCAAACCTTTTTTTATTTACCCCCCCAGACCCCAACAGCCCCCATACCCCCCTCTTCCTACTTGTTTAAGTGGGGGAGAGAAACGAGCAGCACTACTCTCCCCATCTCCGCCGTGCTATTGATCACTTGATGGTTGGGCGGAACGCATCGGAGCAGAACTCTGGTTCCAGGCCTCTGGATGTGCACGTCTTCTTTTTTTTCTTTTTCTTCTTCTTAGCTGGAGGCAGTTTTGGAAGATTTCAGAAAAGCTTTAAGGGATGGTTGGAAGTTTTTGTTTTGACACAAGGTGGTATGACCTATGGAGCAAGTTTGCAGCTTTCCAGATGGAAGTGAAGAGCAGCATATGGGGCCAGCCAGCAAAAAAACTTTCAAGGAACGTTTTTTGTAATTTAGACATAATTTAGACCCTAATTTCTCTCTCTCTTTTTATTTTTTTATTCATTCAATTCATTATTCATGTTGCCATTGTGGAGTTTGTCAACAGACTAAAGAGAACATGGGACAAGAGATGATCTAATTTTTTTTTTGGGGGGGGCGGGGGGTGGGGGGTCCGACTAAGCCTATTTCCCAAAGTGTCAAACTATTCCTTTAAGACTCCAGGTGGATTGTGGGCTTTTCATCGTGCAGCCCATCTCCACTTGAGGTGGGCCGTAGTGGATCATGGATATCAGGCGCACGCATCGTCATCAGACCTGTGTCCTATGTGCTGACCTGATCTCCGCACCTCGGCAGCGCTGTTACCGCCAACGATAAGGGCGAGGGCCCGCGGGGTCCGTTGTGTGTGAGACGTCCTTTTGGATTAGCAACTGTTTCCGTCCATCTGGCCGACTTTGATGTGAGGAAGTGGGCGTCGACGACCGCTCGTCCCTGTCATGGCTTACAGATGTGCCTTTTAACAAAAAATAATAAATAATCTTCACACTTCTATCACGTTCCTAACACATTTTCCCGTCCACCGTATGCGATTGATCAGCACCCCCCCCTCCCCTCCCCTCCTCTCCCCTCCCCCCTCTCCAACTATTTGATCTTTTCTGATCGCTACGGTTTCGCCTCTCCCTGGTCACCGCGCGCCTTTTTTTTTTCATCGCCCTCCTTCTCTCCCTAAATGTGTGGATAAGGTTTTAAAGGAAGCACTTAGCGCCAAAGCTACGAATAATTATATCACTTAGAGACCAAGTCCCCCTATTATGGTGATTCAGACTGACAGTGTGCATTAGCAAATGGGCCGGGGCCTCCTCTGTGTGGCGGAATTATTCTGAGTCGTGCGCCGCGTGAATCTGAAATGTGACCAGCGCACCACTCTGTAGACCCCCCCACCCCTCCCCCTCCCCCCAAAAAGCTCCTAAAAAGTCTCCACCGTTCACACATTCTGACTTTATTTAATCGGACCGTGTGCTGCAAGCCCTCGACAAACTTTTTAAGATTAAATTATAATGACGATACAATAAAACAACCTCAAACAATTGATCGTGCTCATAAAAAATACTAACGCGCCAACTCAACCGTAACCACGACTTGTACACGGGATCAGCATCCGTCAGAGAGTCAAAGGCCCAAACCAAGCACAGGCCACAGGATACTGACTCGTATCCAGGTTTGTTAAACACGCAGACAAACGGCAGACAGCAGCTACCTGGGCACCGGCTGGAAACAGGCTACACAGGCCTTTTAAAAAACGTTCTTATGCAGGGAATCGATGGCACCAGTTGCCAAGTTGCTATTGGCAACCATTTTTTTTTTTAAGAGATTGGAAACCACTTTTTAACCCACATCCAAGGCTTCAATGCCGGAGGTGCCGCTGGATGGATGGATGTGGTGGGAGTCGGAACAAAGGTCCAGGAAAAAAAAGCAGCATTTAAAAAGGGAGCGAGCAGATCAACCAGCAACCAGCAACCAGCAACCTGCTGGAGAGCTGCACTACAGCTATCGTGTACACCAGCAGCTGAGGGGTGGACATCCCATAACTGATAACACCTTGAGGTTCAAATTCTGTAAAGTGTCAGATAAAAAGCACAGAGGTGAAGTGAAGCATCAATGCTACCATTTTGGCTATGCTAACGTTTATTTTCCCTTTGTCAGCACCTTTTTTTTTTTTCCGCACTATGTGAGCGACAATTCAATCATGCTTCACATTAAATGTAAGAGGCTGCCGGGGTCACGCTGCTCTGTCGACAACGACCTCCTCTTCCTCCAGATATGTGATCGCCTCAGGCTGGAGGGTGGAGGGTGGAGGGTGGAGGGTGGAGGGTGGAAGATGCCTCCTCAGCACTTGTTAATTGAACACATGCGTTAACGTGAATTGTTACCGTCGTACATCATTCTGCTGTATTCCCTCACAATCCCCCCCTTTCTACTTTTCTCTGCCTGTCCGCCCGCCTCCCTCTCCTCCTCTTTATCTCCCTGCCCGCTAATAACAGCACTCTGTGTGGGTTTCTTTAGAGGAAGGCCTGCCATGGCCCATTAGGCCGCAGTCTCACCGACAAATGAATGGTGAAGACTGACTGCAGAGAGGAGGAGGAGGAGGAGGAGGGGGAGGAGCTAGGGATGGGACGGGATGTGATGGGATGGGTGAGGAAGGGTGACAGGAGAGAGAGAGAGAGAGAGAAGAAAGAGAGGGTACGAAGGAAGGAGGAATAGATGGGGAAGGGGGGGGGAGGCGTGAAGCGAGGAAGAGAAGAGCTAAACGGCAAAATGTACAAGTACATAACCAACCTGTCACCTCTGGCTCTCCCCTTCCCCCTACACACACACACACACACACACACACACACACACACACACACACACACACACACGCACACGCACTCCGCAGTCACAAAAAAAGCCAACAGGGTGGGAGGAACCTCATTAGGCTCTCAGCAGTCCATCACACACAGGAGGGAGAGAGAGAGGGAGAGAGAGAGGGAGAGAGACTACTGAGCTCCATGGTGGGGGATGGGGATGCCCTGAGAAAATAAGGCAGCAGAGGGAGGAATGAAATTGAATTGATAGGATCAGTCAAGTGCAGCAACACGCACACACACACACACACACACACACACACACACACACATACACACATACAGGGGACGTGTGAGGACAACCTCCCACACGCACACAAACCCACAATGCAACATGATTAATGTGGTCAACAGCCGTGAGGATCAGTCTGGTCGGGACCTCTCACCCTTTAACACGCATGCACACGCACACACAAATGTCCCCCCCCTCGTCCTCTTTCGGTGCCCTTTTCTGGCTCGTCTGTTCACACACCCTCCTCACCCCCCCCCCCCACCCCCTCCCTCTCCCCGACCAGCCTCCTCTCCCCCTCCTTGCACCCAAACAAAGATGGAGGAGACAGACACGGTGGATTGTTTTTTCAAATACTCAAATGTTCAATTTCACTCATGAAACATGAGGTCTTGATTAAAAGAAAGTACGATCTACAGTTGTGTGTCCACGCCTTAATGCATGCAGCGGTCGGATATATTCCGTGGTCAAAAGGAGCAGCCGTAAGACGACTGATAAACGCATTTCATTTCCTATCAATTCTTGAAAAATATCCCCCAGTTATTTCGGTATGTGGTATGCTTTTATTTTGAAATGTCGTGTTTTGGTCAGCGGTAACTAAACAGCAGGTCTCTGCCGGTCTCGCAAGTTCTTACCGGGTTACGCCCATCACGCTGTCCCGCTCCTTCACCGAGATCCCGTCTCAATGCCAGCCAGCCGTGTTCAGCTGTAAATACAATTTCTACTGATAACATAATGAACAAATGGATCCTGGGTAATAAAAAATAAAAAAAACTCCCTTGCTAATGCGGCCGTTTGAAACATTACCTTTCTGTGAGATGGCCTCAAGACGTTTGAACCCGAACCACTTAAACTGTCAGCTGGGAGGAGGCCGGTAAACTGTCCATCACTGGGAGCGCATAATAGGTTACTAAATGTCCACTTTAAGGCTGTGAATGATTTCCTCTTCCTTTTTGTGTGTGTGTGCGTGTCTGTGTGTGTCCCCGTGTCTGTGTGTGTGTCCGTGTGTGTGTGTGTGTGTGTGTGTCTGTGTGTGTGTGTCTTTCTGTCTGTCCAGGGCGGGCATATATCAGTGAACACAGGGCTTCTAGTAGATGTCATGCTGTAATAGGATTAGGTGCCTTCTCTCCTGCCTCACACCACATGACCGTTGTAGTGTGTGTGTGTGTGTGTGTGTGTGTGTGTATGTGTCCGTGTGTGTGTGTGTGTGTGTATGTTATGTCGCGCCAGTGTGTCTGTACATAAATTCTGAAAGGAGTGTGAAAACTTTTCAAAAGTGACAGTTTTAATTGAGATCAATTGTTGAGCGCCTTTGTTTCCTCAAAGTGACCGTCTATATATGTTTTATGGCCACATTTATTTTTGTTTTGTTTTTGGGCTCCCTTTCAGTCACGACCTTGGCGGAGATGAATCTTAGAACTCTTTCCCCCTTCTGCCTCACCCCCTTCTTTAACACCCTGGTGCTCTAACCACCACACAAAGTGATCTGTGTATTCCCACCTTTTTGGATTTTAAAGTCTAATTTTCACCTAGTTACATTTCGCCTGAAAAAAAGGAGCATGTGGCAAAGCTAAGCACTTTTTCTGCTATGACAGCAAAAAGGAAATCGTTGTGTGTGTGTGTGTGTGTGTGTGTGTGTGTGTGTGTGTGTGTGTGTGTGTGAAAATCAGTGTTCAAAGTGTTGTGAGTTATCAGTGGGATGAAACACCACTGCTGTAACAATGGGATTAAAGCTGCTCTTATGAAAGAAGCAATTAAATGGTATCTTATCTCATCTGCTTCTAACACCAAAAAGGCACTTTCATATTCTCAAGTTTTTCCTCCTCCTCCTCCTCCTCCTCCTCCTCCTCCTCCTCTTCCTCCTCTTCCTCCTCCTCCTCCTCCTCTTCCTCCTCCTCCTCCTCTGGAGGCGTCTGCAGGTCCCCAGCAGACACTGTGGATCGGTGGACGGCCGAACTGTCCTTTCGTCCGATTGGTCGGTTAGATTTGCCAAACGTGGACGTGCTGCACAGCTTTTCTTTTTTTACTCCTTTTAATCCCTTTTCATGCGATTATTAGGACATTTTTGTTGAATGTATTAATGTCTATTTTGCAGCACTTGCATTGCTGTAATATAATTGCTGTTCCTGGCGTCTGCTGAAGTTGCCCAACGGGAACAGCGCCCGTGAATTATCCGCCATTATCCTCAGATTTCCATCGTTCCATCGGTCCTTGAACGCGTCGCGTGACGCAACCGGGATGAAGCTTAGAATTGTGACATTTCATCAAACCATTTTAAAGCGTTTGCTTTAACCACACCTTGTAAAAAAACATTAAAATTCTGCACTCCTCAGCGCAACTAGGAAGCCATGATGGACTCGCCTGAGACCGACAGTCACGTGACAACAATTCAGTGAACGTTCCTCTGAACTGCAGGCTGCTGACCACAGTACACTGAGGACAGCACAGGACAGGCAGGAGGTAGAGGTTGTAAAACATGTGAATAGCTAAATATATATATATATATATATATATATTTATATATATATATATAGCACGTAGAGGCCCTCCCCCTCAACCTTTTTATGATTTATGGCAATGTAACTGTGTTTATATTGCACAAAAGACATTTTAGACCTGGCAGATTGATTAGCCGGGAAATGTAGTGAACAAAAACCACAGACACGAGCTCGTAACACCAAAGATCCCGAAGCCTCAGAGATGGAAAAGAAAAAACTTGATGAGGACTTTTATTTGTCTTAATGTTACTTGTTTCGTTGCGCGACTTAAAATAATTCAAAACAAAAACAACAACGTTGCACCAGCTGTTTGGTGCAGCTGCTGGTGTAACCGTATTCATACTCATGACAGGACAAACGAGCTGATTTCAGGGCAGTTAAAATCCGCATTATGCACATTGTCCTTTTCTTTATGTGTCTAACGGGACCTTTAAAAAAGAAAAAGAAGAAGAAAAAAAAAATCATCTGTCATCTCTTCATCCAGAGTGAAGAAGAAGTAGCCGGATGAGAGAGAAGCATTGAGATGGTTGTGGGGGGGGGGGCAGCAATGTGATTGAAGAGGGGAGCGTCAGGATAATTCTCTCTGATTGGAGTCTCTGTCTCTCCTCTCTGTCCTGGTGAGCACCGGAGCTGCTACTTACCCTTGATGTGGCCTCTCCATGTTATCTTTCCCCCCCTCTCTCTCTCTCTCTCTCTCTCTCTCTCTCTCCCTCCCTCTCTCTCCCCTTCCCTGCTTCTGTCCACTTTTTTTTTAAGCTACGTGTGATTTGACTCAAAAGGTTAAGATCTGGGAATAAGTTCAGGGAAAGCAGGTGAATCACTTTTTGAAATAATTGCGGCTCCTCGTGGATGTATTAAAAGGTGTTTTCGTGGGGGGGGGGGGGGGGCTGCGGCCGGAGCCCCACTACTCTCCAGCTGACAGGCTTTTTGGCGAAAGACGTAGTGAACTCACATTTGAATCTTTTGATTTGAGTGCTGTTTTCTCTGTGCCGTGCAAGTGTATTTATTCCTTATTATTTCGTTTTTCTTTACAAAGTTAAGAAAGCAGTGTTCACGTCAGCCATGATGCTGACTCACGGCGAGGCTACAGGCTCAGAAATGAAACGCTGGAACCGGAACCCGAAGCCGAAGCTGACGGCATCAGGACTGAAGAAGTCGTATCGGCGCATCCCCAAAAAATACACACACACACACACACACACACACACACACACACACACACACACACACACACACACACACACACACACACACACACACACACACAAACACACACACACACACACACAGTAACTGACACTTGTGACTTTGAACTGCTCCCCCCCTGAGGCTGCCACACAATCCAGATATCTGCTCCTACACCCAGGTCTCATACACACACACACACACACACACACACACACACACACACACACTGTGGATGAGACACAGACTCAATACTGTTCCCATACACACTAAACAGTATTGAAGCGCACACACACACACTGTGACGGACCCTGGCCTACATCCCTCAGGGGGTTCCCATGCTATTTAACCACTGCTTTTGTTGCGAGGGGTCTGTGGACGAGCCTGGCGCACCTTTTACCTTACAACGTGTGTGTCTGCGTGTGCGTGTGTGTGTGTGTGTGTGTGTGTGTGTGTATGTGTCACGGTGGGAAAACCAAAAGTCTATGACCAGACCCGCCTCAATTGTTCACTTCCTGCTCTTTTCCTTCCTTTTCCTCCTCCCTTCCAAAGTAGTTCCAGTCTAACCGTCCTGCTCGTTGCTCGTCCGCCTCAGAGCTGAGTTTGTTCTTTATCCTGTCGGCTGAATTTACGTGACTCAACCAAGAGGAATAAAAGCGGCCCGCTGTGGCGTCGTTCCGAAGCGCTGGTTGGCTCTGCATCTCCTAGTCAGGGGAGCCTGAGGTAGTCCGACTCGGCGTATTGAATCTCTCCGAGGTGAAACCGGGCACTGGTTTTTAGTGTGTTGCCAGGTGACCGGTTCAACACTAGGCGGGCGACACAACGGTAGCCGACCAGCAAGGAGGAGGCTGAAGAATGCTTTTGATATCAAATAGCACAAAGCCAGGAAAGAGACTTTTTTTATCTCAAAAGAATCCCAAAAAGAAAAAGGGCTTTCCAGGGCCGGCTCTAAAATGCTGCTGGCATTC
>JACSYO010000610.1:222500-265000 GCA_016806645.1 Ophiodon elongatus | reverse complement strand
ATTTAACTCGCGGCCCATTAGTCATGTCTCCATTCTCCTGCTGGCAGTAATGTCTCAACAGCTTAGAATTAGAAGGTGGGGCGTCGGGGATTCGGGGGCGAGCTGCATTCGGCCCGAAGATACAGACTTATGTTTCACAAAGGGCGGCTGGTGAATGGCCCGGCTCGCCCATACCCCCCCCTCCCTTCACAGTGACTCATATTAATTACAGATGTGGGCTGCTGCAAAAAAGAGAGAACACAAAGAGCGTATCTGTAGACAAACCAGGGTGAGGGCACTTAGCAACACCTCGGTTACTGTGTAAGCTTCACTCCTTTGACTGTCGCTCAAACTCACACACACTGAGCTCTGCAGGCCCATGATTCAGCACCGCCATCGTAGAATGAGTAGCTGGGAGCACCTTATCTGTGCGGGATCATTGCACCAGGTATGTTGTGGACTATGGTCAACCCCCCCTCCCCCACCCCCTCCTTCTGGTTCTTTAACAGCTTTTGGAATGAAGGAGGAAGAATTATTTAATATTTTTGGGGCTCGATAACCCTGCTGTCCTTTTTTGTGTCCCTTCCCATTTCAATGGCCAGTGTCGGATACGGGAATGCAAGACCAAAGGGGATTTAGGCCATGTCCACACTACCACGTTTCCCTTTTAAAACGCATATCTTTTGCTACGTTTACACTAAGAGTCCACACTGAGCGTCCACACTACGCCGGAGTTTTAGACGTCGGGGGTTACGTCCTAGTGTGGATGGGCGTAGCCGGAGAAGTTTGGAAATGATGACGTAGACGCCTGCGTTCGGTACTTCATTGCGCCCTTCGGCCGATACAAAATTGAAGAGGTCATAATTCCCGTTTTATATTGTGGTGGAAAACATCTCCTTCCAACAACTGTATTTATTCAAGTCTGTCAAACAAAAATGTCCTCCGATTACATTTGAGCACATCTTGATAACATTCTAATAAGCCTTTCCCTGATGCATTTTTTTCCCAAGTAGAGCAACGGATCATGATGTAACTCAACGCAACCTCCTCCAACGTTAGCCGTTAGCGTCTTTATTTAGCCAAGCAGAGCCGCCCCGCTAACGGCTAATGGTTAACGAGCTCTCACGTACCCCCCCCCCCCCGATACCGGCAGTATCGAAAAAGGCATTTCCGACACTGGTATCGGACCGACTCTTGTGTGCAGTCGCACTTGATCGTCCACGGCTCCTCGGCGTCTGATCCGTGTGGCCAACAGTGTTAATCAGCTGCTGGTCGCGCCGACACAATGTCCTTTTGTTCAGGAACAATGCCCTCTGGATAACGCGTTATCTTTGGAGTTCCCCTGCAGGAAATATGTAAGTCAGGATGTTCAGCACGCTGGTTAAGTCGTGCTAGGCGTGGCTCATTGATCCCAGTCTTGAAATGCCATGCTGTCATGAGTAGCCGACATCAAAAAATAAAATAAAGAATTAGCACACTGCTGTGGACACACGTTTCGACATGTAAACGCAACCAACTCATGAGCGCTGCACGAAAGAATGGTTTCACGTCGACCTTCTGAAACCAACTTCACAGGGAACCACGTGAGACAAGGATCCATCGCATCATGGCTACTTTTTTTTGTGTGTGCAGCATTTATCCTTCGAAAGTTCCGATCGCTCTTCTGAGCCTATAAACACTTTGGACCCGGCGCTACACTTGAAAGGTATAAGCCCGCCCCAATATATTTTGCCCGGATCCCTCCAAAAGCCACCAGCTGAGTGCTGTTCAAGTCCCCCCCCCTACCCCCCACCTCCCCCGAACACCCCAAAAATAAGATCCGGTTGTGTTTCCGCCTCTCACCGGGATCTGAGGAACCGAACTTGTTTTAAGTGTCGTGGCTTCTCTGTGGCCACGTTTTTTCTTCTTTCTATACCTGAGAGGAGAGGGACAAAGTGTGTGTGTGGATATCTGTGTGTGTCTTTACGTGTGCTTTTCATTGTCATGCCAAGGACAAGCAGGCTTGTCCCGTGCCAAGTGGTGCCAAGCCAGCTGGCTGTCGCTCATGCTTTTGTTTTGTGCTGTGCTCTGTATTCAGCCCACAACACACATTGTTGTTAAGAGCCTTTCACTCCCTCTCTCTCGTCGTGTGTGTGTGTGTATGTGTGTGTGTGTGTGTGTGTGTGTGTGTGTGTGTGTGTGTGTGTGTGTGTGTGTGTGTGTGTGTCTTTCATGGCCATGACCTTGATGTGGGGAGGAAAACTAGAAACACGAGTCGGCCGACAGGAGAGCGATAGAGAAAATTAGAAATCAAATGCTTCCGCGTGTGCTGACTGATTTTTAATACTCACTGTTTGACTTTCTATCTGTGTTTAAAAAAAATGAATAAAAATGATTCGTCTGTCGTTACACCAAAGAGGTGAAGGGGCGCTGCTTGTCTTTGGGGTCGGATGCTGTTCACCACTACTGTTTTCCCCGGCCTCCCATTATGTGGCTCGGTCACGGTGTGCTGCGTAGGAATACAGATGGGAGCTTTATATGTTCACAGAATGACCAGTCAGCAGATTTACAGGGCGTGTTTCTTCTCTAAATAAGTGGATCCTAACTTTAAGGGCGCCAGTGTGCTTCAATGGAAGCGCTTGTCAGAATGTCAGAATTGAGGTTTGCGGTTCTGCAGAGTGAAGGCAACGGGGGAGTGTTTTAAAACCTCCATTCTCTCTACTGACCAGCAGGGGGCGACTCCTCTGGTTGCAAGAAGAAGTCTGATTGTATAGAAGTCTATGAGAAAATTACTCTACTTCTAAAGAGTAAACATGAGTTTATGTCTCAATCTCTAGTTTCAAGTCTTCTTCAATACAGCATGATGTTCATTTAGTAAATTATGCTCCATTTAGAGTCAAACAGTCCATAAAGCAGGGTATGCTTTAGGGCGGGCTCACTGTGATTGACAGGGCAATTGACAAACAGTTTGTGGTGGCGAGAAAGTATGCAGGATTTTAACTTCTCTCCGATGAATAAATGCCTAAAAAGGAAAAACTGTCCTCAAGCTTTTGACCCCATTTGTACACTGTATGTTTTGCCTTCAAGTTAGGCCTTGCAGAACTAGCATTCAAACATTTTTCCAGTTTGTTTGAAGGCACACTGAACCCTTTGAGGCCCAGTTCACACCAGAACATGACACAGCGAAGGTCTGTCATCTAGAAGCGGAACTAGAAGCTTAGTGACTTAAGGACTACTCACAGGGCTAGCTGGCAAACTGCTGTCGCCGGCAAGTTAATAGCTAACTCACTAGCTAGCCAGGAACATGTCAGAATAGCTCCCTGAGCTTTCTATGTCGTCTATACTGAGCCGTTCGCTTCCCACTGGCATTTTGTCCTCAGCGCCGGACTTCATTTAATCCCCAAAAAATATATATTATCGAAGAGGGGAAAAACGCTATCCGCGCTAGCTAGCTCGCTAGCTGCGAGCAGGCTTTTTAGCTCGACCTCTAACAGGACATGTTCATACAGTTTGTTCAAAAGAGTTGTACCATCGACTCCGGTCTCATAACAACCTACTAATCCTTTCATCTAGTACAACAGGTGACGTTATATAATATTCACGGTGGCGCACAGCTAACAAGCAACCGTCGCTTCCTCCATTTTGGAGCATCTGGCTCCGTTCCCTCGTAGTTCAGCACCGTCATTGTTCACCAACGTTGAACTTGAACTGCGCTTCGATCCATTTGTTCATCCGTGCACTGATCTCGGCGACGCCGTCGGAATGGGTTTACTTTGCCTGAAAAAGATTTGCCATTGAAACGCTGCGTGTGCGTGACCAGGCGGCCCTTAAAGCGCCACTCGGTGTGATTTGTTTCGCAGATAACTTTCAGTTATCAGTTTTTGGTTGCACATGTCGGCGGTGTCATTTTAAGGACGAACAACCGGTCCTTTTGTTGACGTTTGTGTGTGCTAGACGGGTATGTGCTAGACATACTTTGAAATTATTTTCATTCAACCCTATTGAAATGCTTTGGCAGCGACTGTCCCTTTGACATTGGTGCCAATAAAAACTGCCTTGGAGTGGCAGGAAGAGAACGTCTCCAAAGGAGTCGCCGGGCTGGTTCTCCTGCTGTGGTGACCCATGAGAGGATATGTTTTAAAGTGTCTATAATCATGAATATTCATGCAGAAAGTCCAACCCCCCCTTCACCCTCCCACCTCCTGCTGCCTTGTGTGTCTAAAGCTGTTTTTCTCTTAAATCTACATAATTTGGGTTGAAGTGCCTTTCAAATGGCCTTCCCTGTTCTGACACTTTCCGCAAACAAGGGAGAGACACACTTATTAATCAGGCTGTCCTTATGTGTGTGTGTGTGTGTGTGTGTGTGTGTGTGTGTGTGTGTGTGTGTGTGTGTGTGTGTGTGTGTGTGTGTGTGTGTGTGTGTGTGTGTGTGTCTGTGTGTGAGATACAGAGATAGATGGCTGCAGAGGAAAACTCACCGTGGAAAAGAGTCAGGTGATGGAATAAGAGAGACTCAGTGAGGAAGAGAAGGCAAGTCATATAGAGGGTGTGTGTGTGTGTGTGTGTGTGTGTGTGTGTGTGTGTAACAGACAAAATGGGATGAGGAGTCATGCTGCATTCCCACTGTGGCTTTAGAAAAGCAAAACCAGTCGGCGTAGTGAGATGTCGGTCGACTGCAACAGCGAAAACGGCCACAGTGGTTTTTAAAAAGCAAACAAGGCGTCCCAACTGTTTAAATTGCGTCCGTGCGGTTAAAAGCGTTCTCGATCGCGTTCCAACGGCTTCATCCGCAAACACCATCCCCGTGCCATCAACATTGCCGCATACTCAACACTGGCACAATGTGAATGTGTACCATCTGGTATGAATGGGTGTTGGACTTCCAACTCCCTGTCATGTTTCCTCAGTCATGTTTCCTCAGTCCTAGCATTCTTCTAGTCCCCTCTCTCCTTGACCATTACATCGCTGCTATGGCTGATCAGACGCCGGGGTCCCAACGGCGCAAACGTTGCATTCACATCTGGATTTTCTGCTTCTTTTCTTTTTTTCTTCTTTTTTTTTGCAGCCCAGACACGATAAATGGCCCAAACAATCTCTCCTCCAGGGCATTTCGAGACGGGCACTTGTTACTTGCATAATGCAAAAAGTACACAGCAGGCCCATCACTGCGTGGAGTCGCGCTTAGAGGGTCACCCTAAGGTTCTCTCACGAGACCGGCTACCCAAGGACCTGTTTTAACCGCAAACAACTCTCGGTCAGTGGCTAGCCCTCCACCGCCCCACCGGGGTGTCGCAGATTGCCGGTTACCGTCTAGACGCCAACCTTTGGAAAAGATCCAGAAAGATGGCGGACGCAGTTTACTCTCAGAGAGAAAAAGGGGGTAGGGGGGGTTTAGATGCTGTAAGAAGACCCAACAGGCGCTGACCCCTCGAACATCAACGGACCTGGAACGGAGCCCCGAGGGACCCCACATTACGCATTATCAAAGGAATGATCACCAAGGGAGACGACTTAGGAGGATGGTAGAGAGGCTCATGGTCTTTTACGGTTGGATCTTTATAGTTTTGTTTTTTTGGGAGGTGTCTCGCAGCAACCACATCAATTAGAGTTTATTTTTATTTTCAAGCACTAAAAATGGCAGTTTTTCTCATCGTTCACGTGAACTCTCGGGTCCTCGACGGCTCCGGGGGAACGTTGGCAGAACGTTGAATCTCTGCAAAGCGCAGGTAAGAATTCATCTGTGGCTCCGTTGTTTTAAAGACTTAGTTGTTCAGCGGTTTTGCTGAAAGAACTCGCTGAGGCGTTAAAGAATGCAGGTCCAGGCTGCTCGTCTTTAAGTGAGGTTTCACAATAGCCGTTTTCATTGCGTGGGGGGGGGGGGGGGGTACCAGGAAGGGGGGGAACAGCGGACAAATACCGGCTCTTCACCCTCTTGACAACTCTCAAAAAGGAGACCGGGGTCAAATGAGCAGGAGCAGGATTTGAGTCATATGAAGTTCACACCAGTTTGAGGATTTTTTATTTTATTTTTATCAATAATTCGGTACATTTTCTACATCTTCAAGGGCGAGATCATTTCACTTAAACCTGCAGGAAACGATTTAGCTGAAAGGCGCTTCGTAGAACTGAGCTGACCCACAGAGTTGGGCTGATAAACGTTACTTTGTCATCCCGAGCGACCTCGTTGTTTCTCTTCATATTACGCAGTCATTTTTCTCCATTGTTCATATAGAACTGTTTGTGCAACTTTAATTAACCTATGTAGAAAAAAAGCTATAAGTAAAGTGATTTTGTGTGTTGAACACACAAATCTGATAATCGTTTGGTACGGCTTTGGTTTGAATGAAAAACCCTGCACCACACACACACACACACACACACACACACACACACACACACACACACACACAACTTTAGCCCCGGGGTTGTTGTTACCAGCCCTTCATTGTCCATACAGAGGGGATTGGGAGGCTTGCATCACTGTTGGTTCAATCTCAAGCCGTCCCTGCACTGTGTGAATCCAGGCTATTGTGATGGGATGCAGTGTGTGTGTGTGTGTGTGTGTGTGTGTGTGTGTGTGTGTGTGCGCGTGCGGTGCCGGGGCAACGAGTGCAGCTCGATCCCTCCTATCTGTCCTATATTACCAACTCTGTGATACGCGACTGAGTTCACTCATAATGAAGAAAGCGGAGGACGGAAAGAAAAGTACATCCAGGAAAAAAAAAAAGAGAGAGAGAGAGGTTTATATTAAAGTGCATTAAAGATGAGCAGAGAGGGGAAAGGTGGGGAGGGGGGGAGAAAAAGCAATTGAATGACTGAATGGAGTAAGTGAGAGAATGCTCTGCCCGGCATTGTGTGTCCCCTAGTGCATGTCGTAAAGGTCTCTCTCCCTCCCTCTCTCTCTCTCACCCCAGCACTATGAGTGTGTGTGTGAGTGAGTATGTGTGTGTGTGTGTGTTTTAGACTGAATGAATGTCGAGCGATTAGAAACCTTTTTTTCTTTTGTAAACTCGAAGTCTGTGCCAGAGAGCATTGTGGAGCATTGTTTACCAGCCTGCCCTCCTTTGTTCCGCCTCTCTGTGTGTGTGCTTGTACGCATGTGTGTGTGTGTGTCGTGTGTGCGTACGTCGTTGTGTGACAGTTGACATTATCAGATGATTGCTCCCACGGCTCGTCACTGCGTGTGCGCACGCTGTCGCATGCCTGTGTGTGGTTATGTACATGACAGCTGACATTATTGGATCGCCACTATTGTGTGCGTATCCGTGTGTGGCCGTGTGTGTGTGTGTGTGTGTGTGTGCGTGTGACAGTTGACATTATTGGATGATTACTTGTGTGTGTGTGTGTGTGTGTGTGTGTGTGTGTGTGTGTGTGTGTGTGTGTGTGTGTGTGTGTGTGTGTGTGTGTGTGTGTACTAGATCATTTCCCATTCCTACGTGGGCTGTGGTTTGACAACAAGATGCTCGAATGTGTTCAAATCCGAATCGCAGCATAGTTGCACGAAAGTGCATTGTGGGAAAATGTGTTTCAAAATGATGCAGCGGACATGTTCGCCATGTTTGGATGGAGTGGAACGACAGATGGATTTGAAGGCCTTTGAGACGGCGGACTGCTGTCCAGGATGCATGGACTCTGTCGCCGGGGCGTTTGTTTTCATGGCGACGACCGAACCGTTGGACCAGTTGTCCAACGCCGCGTCCGCGTAGCTCGCGGATCTCTCGCGGCGAGCCCGGTTCACGGTGCAAAAATCGCACACTCTCTTTTGTCGTCTCGTCTCGTCATCGTTCCTGTTGGCTAATGGGGCTCATCGTGTGTGTGTGTGTGTGTGTGTGTGTGTGTGTGTGTGTGTGTGTGTGTGTGTGTGTGTGTGTGTGTGTGTGTGTATGTGTCCAACCCACCCACCACTCCAGTAGCTCCCCGCCTCCCCTCTCCCCTTGGCCTTCTCAGCAAGGCCTCCTGGCTGCTGCTCGCACGCCCGCCTGCCTCCCTGCCTCCCTGCCAGCCACCTCTCACCCATTGTGGGCTAACAATGGCAGGCGAGGCCCCAGCCTCGAGGCCCTGCGGCCCAGGGTCTGAGAGAGAGAGAGAGAGAGAGGGGGGGGGGGTTCGCTCGGCGAGGAGGGGCCGACTCTATGGGGGCAGCCAGTAGGGGAGGGAAGCCGAGGTCCGAAGCCAAGAAAAAGCAGGTCACGCCCAGATTAAAATTCGATGTATGCCCCACGAAGGACTGTCTGCCTACGTCAGCAAGCTGGCCTTGTGAGGGGGCACACACACACACACACACACACACACACACACACACACACACACACACACACAGGGAGGGCCGTCAGTGGGGATTCTTAGGATTTTCAGGGTGCCTCGCTGGCTCGTCATATGTTAACATGGTGAGAGAGGGAGAGAGAGAGGGAGAGAGCGCAAGAGAGGGAGAGAGAGAGGGAGAGAGAGAGAGAGCAAGAGAGGGAGAGAGAGAGAGGGAGAGAGAGCAAGAGAGGGAGAGAGAGAGGGAGAGAGAGAGAGAGAGAGAGAGGGAGAGAGAGGAAGGCAAAGCCGGAAATTAGACACAGTGGAATAAAGACACAATGGGGGGAGTGAGCGCGGATAGGAAAAAGGAGGAGGTAGTAATCAGAGTGTCTGGCCCTCTTCATTGCTTTACTTCAGCTGCTTTGAGCTCAGCACACCTTCAGGGTGTGTGTGTGTGTGTGTGTGTGTGTGTGTGTATGTGTGTGTGTGTGTGTGTGTGTGTGTGCTGGGTGTTAGAAGGTGGGGTGTGTGTGTGTGTGTTGGGTGTTAGGAGGGGGGTCTTCTTAATGGGGCAGCAGTAGCGTCATAATGCATGCAAGACAAAGCTGATTTGGTGATGCATGCTTCCTTTGTGTTGGTGTTGCATTTTGGGGAAGGGTAGGGGGGTGTTCTGTAATATACACACACACACACAGACACAGTCCAATCCCCTCTGTTTTGGGCCCCATCCCCATATGGTGGCTTGGCTTGATGAGAGCTTGATGAAGTCAACCAGAAGTCCCCCACCCCTCTATGTGTGTGTGTGTATGTGTGTGTGTGTGTGTGTGTGTGTGTGTGTGTGTGTGTGTGTGTGTGTGTGTGTGTGTGTGATTGCTTTTCAGCTAATGGATAAATGAGAGTTTTCACCCTCGCCGAGCTATTGTGTGTATTTGTGTATTTGTGTGTGCGTGCGTGTGTGTGTGTGTGTGTGTGTGTGTGTGTGTGTGTGTGTGTGTGCGTGTGTGTGTGTGCACGCTCACGAGAGGGAGAAGGGGGCATGTGCGCATCGTCAGCTTGCACATCGGCTCGCAAGCTGTTTTCATTATATTTCATTATTCATGTTTCATGCGTGATTGCGCAGGGCCAGCGGTGATCAGCTCTGTCGGGGCGGAGGCTAATCAGGGGGAGGCGGGTGGAGGTGGGTGGAGGCGGGTGGTGGCGGTGGAAAGGTTTCCAAACGCGGACGGCTCCAACAAAAAAAAAGAAGCCCCACAAATGTCATGACCTTTTGCAGAAAGCGAAATGTTCCCCCCCAGAAAGAAGGAAATCCACCAAAACGTCTAAAGCTGCCGGTCAAAGGGGATCATGTGCGGAGACGTGCATCGCCAGCAGGGTTTAGAAATAGAGATCCATCCTGAAATTTCTGGCGTTCGACATTGAAGCACTTGCATGTCCCTTGTGTGCGTTCTAAAAGGAACCGGGTTTACCGGCTCCTTAAATGAGTGGCAAGTCAAAGTGTTTTTTTTTTTTTTTTGCAGCTCCGTTTCTGCCAAAAAGCAGACGCACGCTGTGAAATGCCTCCGTCACACCCGCCTCGAGAGGCCACTTTCAGTCGCTGCGACACATCAAAAAGTTGTTTCATTACGTGTGTGTGTGTTTTGTTTGCTAATTTTTGTGAGCGTGCGTCTGCCTTCAGAGGCTCCAGCAGAGTGCCAGGTCAATATCCTCTCATCACCGGAGAGCCTGTGAAGTTACTCTTGTTCCGTCTTCAGACGTGCATTTGGCCGCTCTCATCAGATACTCGCCTCCAATCCGTTCAGTCAACAAACCGACGATTTACTGAAGCTGGATTTGTATTTCAAATGTTCGGCTTTTTGTTGCCCGATTTTTGTGTCTGTGCGCAAACTGCAAATGCTCGGCTTTTGTTGCCTCCTTCCTCCCTCTCTCCCTGTGTGTGTGTTTGTGTGTTTATATGTGTGTGTGTGTGTGTGTTTGTGTGTTTATATGTGTGTGTGTGTGTGTGTGTGTGTGTGTGTGTGTGTCACAATCGGCATCAGAGCCGCTCTCTGTCCTTTATGTTTCTCTCGCCACCTCGCCGTTCCTTGTGTTGAGCGCGCCAACTCAGAATGGAGCCATTTTGTCTCCTTCAGTTCCTGAAACGCAGTATAAGCCTCTTAAACACGGACTTATCTTGCCCTGCAGACTTGACACACACACACACACACACACACTAAAGAGGCATTGTGACGCCAGCCCTTGTTGTTCCTAAGGCGGCGGCTGCATGCATGCAGGCAGATGGTTGTTCCCCTTCTTCTTCTTTCTTTTTCTTTTTCTTTTTTTGCTTTGCATACCGCCGTATTAAACAAAAACCAGGGCCGAGGCCACGGCTGGTTTAGGGAAAGGGCAAAGTGCAAAGAGAGAGAGAAGAGACAAAAGAGCAGCGGCGGGAGGAAGAGAGAGAGAGACACAAGAGAGAGACAGAGAGAGAGAGAGAGAGAGAGACACAGAGAGAAAGATAGAGAGAGACACAGAGAGAGAGAGACCGATGGAGACCTGGGTTCGATAATAAATTGTTATTTATTACAGCTCCATGCGCTGTCCTCGCCCGAAACGCGAGCACACAGCGAGCTCCGACCTGTGAGCTCGGGGACTCGACAGTCGAGGGGCGTGTCCTGGTGACAGAAGTCTCATGGAGAGTGTGACCACGGCCTATGAGAGCGTCTTTCTGCCCATTCGCCGCCCATACAATGAAATGGAGAGGACGTAACAAGGCAGTCATGTTAGCTTGTTGGATAAAGTTTTTGTCTTTGACGCAATTCCAGGCTGCGTCGGCATATTGTGAATTTTATGGAAAATGGAAATTTGTCCCAGCCAATATTTTGGAATACCCAGTCGTGAAATACCCCCGAAAGAGACTTTCCTCCCCTCAATGTTAAACAAAATGCATATTTATGAATACCATGACATTGCTTGCACTGAGTTATCATACGAGGTAGTGCCAAGTATTAACCGCGGTAAAATAAAAGGAGAAGAAGAAAAGTCCAAACTGGAAGTTCAAGTTTGCCATCGAATGTCGGCTCCATCACCGGCATGAGTCCGTCTCCAGAGCGCTCGCTCGCGGCGGCTTGATGGATTAGCTTCCAGTCGTGTCTTTGTGAATGTGATCAGACAAGGCCGCGGCACAATAACACCCCCGACCCCCCCTCCCTGCAGCCATCTTATCTCTTATTTAGCCTTGGGTGGACAGGGTGTACAGACAGGCATACAAAGGGCCCTTCACACCGCTTGCTTTACCTCAACCCAGCTTCAGCTTTGTGCCCCACATAATGCATTTCTCCCGTTTGTTCCCGCCACCGAACCCGAAGCGGCGTTCGAGGCCCTTTTCCCTCCTCGCCGAGGCGGAGGTCACTCTGAATGGCACCGATCCACCGAGCGGCTCTCCGTTAACGAGCGGAACGCGTGCGGGTCTTGAGTCCGGAACGCCTTGGCCTTTGGGATGAGTCGAGGTTCTCGATTGAATTTCAGTCGCTGTGGAGCAAAAGGATGCCACCTCCCCCTCCCTCCCTCCTTCCCTCCTTCCCTCCCTCACTCCCTCACTCCCTCCCTCACTCCCTCCCTCACATCTATCCATCCATCGCTACTGTTCAGAGGCTACAGCTCTTATCTCACGCCAGATACCTGTGTGTGTGTGTGTGTGTGTGTGTGTGTGTGTGTGTGTGTGTGTGTGTGTGTGTGTGTGTGTGTGTGTGTGTGTGCATGCGCGCGCACGCGAGCCAAAAACAGGATTGACATGCTCCGCCGTGTTCTTCCTCATTCTGATGATTTCGATTTCGATCGATCTTTGTCCGCCTCTCTGACGAGCTTTCAGCCGAACGCCATCTTCCCTCCAGAGTCATCTGGTTGAACGTCCCTCCCTCTGAATCACCTCTCACCACTTCCTCCATTCTTCTTCTTTTTTGTTGCAGGGGGCAACACATCAGCCTTTTTACTGTGATTTCCGCCGGTGTCAGCTCCGTCAGATCTGCAGTTTTTATTCCCCTCCCACACACACACACACACACACACGCGCACACACACACACACACACACACACACACACACACACACACACACACACACACACACCCCACACACACACACACGTTTCTAGTTGTTTTTACAGTGACACATCAGCTGAAAGGGGACTTGATTTAACCTGCCCCCCCCCCACACCCCCCTTCCCCTGTCTTGCGGGCCTCTCCTCCCCCATCGCAACAGAGTGGAGCAAATCAGGGAATCAATTCAATGTAATCATGACAAATGAGTCCCGGCGGTTAGCAAGGATTTCTTTTTTTTTGTTTGTGCGTGTGTGTGTGTGTGTGTGTGTGTTTGGGACGGGGGCTGCTGGGAAATCACAAATGAATCAATCAGCTGTTATCGCATCAGCAAACACCGCGGGAGGGAGGGAGGGAGGGAAGGAGGGATGGATGGATGGATGGGTGAATGATGGATGGATAAATGGATGAATGATGGATGGCTGGGCAGAGGGTAGGAGAAGATTCAGTGAAGTCAGTGTGTGTGTGTGTGTGTGTGTGTGTGTGTGTGTGTGTGTGTGTGTGTGTGTGTGTGTGTGTGTGCATGTGCATATGCACGTCTGTTGTACAGAGATAGATGGCTGATTGAATACAGGGGGCCGTGTGTGTGTGTGTGTGTGTGTGTGTGTGTGTGTGTGTGAGAGAATGAGACCGGGTGGGGGGGGTGCTTTAAACCTTGAAGCTGTCAGAACAGATGGGAGATGGGAAGGGCCTGCAGGCTGTGAGGGATGTGATGGCTGCTGGATGAGGATGAACCCTGCAGTGGGCGACTGCTGGGAAAAAAGAGGGGCAGTGAGAATTGAGGGGAAAAAGGGTGGTAGTGTTTGTCCACCCCCCCCCCCTAAAAAATATATAATCCACTTTCCACGTCAAATAGCCCCGGCTCCTCCTCCACTGCCACCGACGTAGACCGAGCGAGCAGAGAGGTGCTCAGAGACTATTTGATGTGGAAAGTGGATTATTTGTTGTTCCTTTTGGGGGCGGGGTGCGGGGGGGGTTGGGGGTGGGGAGGGGGGGTCATCCCTTTTGTTCAAAGGGTTTTGTTCACCTCTGCAGTTCAAATTACGAACGAACAAAGGGAGATGGATCAAGGAGGCACAGCGTTGGTGGGTCGTGAGCTGTAGGGGAGCCAGGGAAACTGGAAAAGGGAAAGTGGAAGGAACATTCGGCCTGGGTTTGAAACGTTGCGGAGAAAATGAGATCTTTGAAACATTTCTACGTGGCGCAGTTACTTACGTAAAGAAACAAATTTGCACCAGGCGACGTGGATATGCGGAATTTGCACAAGTTGAAACATTTCAAATGTTTTTTTTTGCCATTCAGAAAAACCTGCATACTGAAAGCAGTCTGCTTGTCGTACAGCCGACTGACCTAACAAAGCACAAATTCTGGCTTTTTATTTTTCACAAATGGCCGCCGTTATGTAGATCTTTCGGCATCCTTCTTATCCGTGTTTTGGGATGTTTTGCAATAAAATCTCAGCAAAATGTGCTTGTTCTGGGTTCATGCTGCCGTAGTAAATGCTCGATACAGTGAGTACAGCTTGGTATATTGGACTCCCACAACATCTACAAAGAATGCAGCTTCCTTACAACATCGCCGCCCGCCGCTCAACAGAGGAGCAACGTAATGAACGCGGATGAGTCCTTCCAGGGTATCTGGGGTCACCGAGTTCGTTTGATGGGAGTAAATGTCACAGTTACCTGATCTCTAGACAATTGAACCCTCTGGAGACGTTTGGAGCGACCTGTTCTTTCCAAATCTTTCCTCAGAAACACCAAATGAAGGAACATCTTTTGGATTAAGAGATAATAAAAAAAAAAAAGAAGAAATACACTAAAAAGCTTGCAGTGGCGGTTTTTCCCCTTTTATTATTTGCCAGCCCTGTCTACGTTACTGTACCAAAGAGAGGATCACGTGGGCAGCAATATGAAGGAGGGGCTTTTGGGAAAGTGTGTGTAGGTGTGCAGCGCTGTGGGTCAAAAGTCGATGAATGGAATAACAAAAATAATCTCTTCCTCAACTGAGGTTTAACGGTCCGTCTGTTGGTCCGTCTTGCTGCGAGGCCCGTGGTGAGGCTCTGGTTGAATAACACTATGGTGTACGGGTGTGTGTGTGTGTGTGTGTGTGTGTGTGTGTGTGTGTGTCTGTGTGTGTGTCTGTGTGTGTGCGTGTGCACACTTTGGCTCGCTGCCCGGCTCCATCTCCCTCAGCTGATTAGGGGTTAATGGCCTATGAGCGTGGGCAGCTCTCTGCCTCCTGGTTGGCTGATTGGATTGTGTGGGCGGAGTTGTCATCGAGTGACAGATGGCGTACAACAGGGAGGAAGGGAGGCAGGGCGGAGTGTTTGTATATATATACATCGGAGCAGGGGAGGGGGGGGTCCCTTTAATTACAATGGTGGTCCCCCCAGTCGTCTTTTCTCTCCTTTTTTATTGTCTCCGCACACTTTTTCTCACACAAATAGAAACAGCTGATTTCCCCTGCTTAACCCATCCATTAATACGTATCGCGCATTGCCACGTCCAACACACACACACACACACACACACACACACACACACACACACACACACACACACACACACACACACTGAAATGGAAGTGTCGTTGTTAATAACCACAAATGACACGCACATACGCACTTTCTTCCTCATGGCAGATGTCAGTGTGTGTGTGTGTGTGTGTACCTGCATCAGAACAGACAAAAAAGACGTGACCCACAAACAGCTGTGTGTTTTTCTTTTCTTTTCTTTTTTCCCCCCAAGGATTAGACCAGATCATTTGTACTTGGCAACACTCCCAGTTCACACACATCGCTCTCCTAATTCACCTTTGTTAGAAATTCATCGCTTTCGCCGAATCACACCAATAGCCTGGTATAGACCAGCACAAAGTGTGTGTGCGTGTCTGTGTGTGTGTGTGTGAGACAAAAAGAGAGATTACAGATATCTACTGTGAATATCACTGACTGGTTTGTGTTGCTTTGTCGCTGTGGCATTAAGAACAAAGCAGACAGGCTCTGAAAAGGTCGTTTCTTCACTTGGTTTACGTGTGTGTGTGTGCGTGTGTGTGTGTGTGTGTGTGTGTGTGTGTGTGTGTGTGTGTGTGTGTGTGTGTGTGCAATGCGTGCATGCGCATGTGTGTGTGCTTGCAGACTGTCTGATGCAGCATCTTTTTATCAAGTGTCATAGCATCCCCATCTGCTGAAGACACACAGTCTCCCTCTTTACACACACACATACACACACACACACACACACACACACACACACACACACACACACACACAGACGGACTCTATGTGGGAGCGGCAGAAGAAAAAGAAGGGGTAGAGTTTTACACCGAGCCTTTGGGACTAGACACAAGTTTGATGAAAGGGAGAAAGACATGTCATTATCTGTGGAGTACCTCAAGGTTCTGTTCTAGGTCCCCCTCTATTCGTATCAAATAGTTTTATTGTGAAGGCCCACAGTGGCTGCTGGTATCTTTTTTGGGGCTTTCGAAATTATAAGCCAATACACATTCCTGTTCTCTGGCTTTAACTCTGACTTGCTCGCTGCAGCAGCTGTATGGCGAGTGGCATCGAATCCATCCTCCCACCTTCTCAGCCAGAAAGCAAAAAAAAAAAAGTGCATTTCCCCCAAAACGAATGAACGAGCCAATCGCAAGAGACCCCAAAGGCGTTGTTATACACAACGTTTCTTAAACCAGAAAACAAGTGCCGCATGAGTTCGACCTACTCTGTCTGGAATGGCCACGTTGCGTGGGAGAATATATTTCCGAGGTATAAATGCCAAAAAAAAAGAGGAAAAAGTTCCGGATTAATTAAACCCAGCTATGTCGTGGGTTTTTTTTCTGTGTGAAACTGGAAGGAGATGGAGGGGAAGGGGTGCCAGACAGACGGACTGTGAACTGTGTCTGAGCCATTTTAGGCTTGATTGAAAGTGAAAAGAGCAGTGGTGTCACCATCACATTCATGAATGTGGTCTGAGCAACAATAGGCTTTAACCTAACAGAAGGAGAGGGGGGGGACTAGGTCCAAAGCCAAGGCAGAAAAAGTAGAGTAGCCCCCACCCCCCCACCCCCTTCCAGCTGTGGGGGATTCTTCATTATCATTATCATCTGATATCAAAACTTCGACACTTCCTCTTGAGACGGCAGACTGGATTTCTGGAGACAAGTGTGTGACTGACGACTGGCAAGTCATTATTTGGACAGCTTGGAGGGAAGATGGCTCTCAAATGTGTGAGTGTGTGTGTGTGTGTGTGTGTGTGTGTGTGTGTGTGTCTCAGACGCTTTTAAGAAATGCACTCCCTCGATTTTTGCTCCTGATCCTTTTACTCTCCGCTGTGATGATTTCGGTGCCGGAAGATCAAATTTGCCCCCCCCCTCCCCCCCCATGAAGCTGTGGTTAGTGAAAATTGGCTCGACAGGTATATCCATTATAAAGACGGAGGGAAGGAATGGAAAAGCTTCTCTTTTTCTTTCTTT
The DNA here is from genome assembly GCA_016806645.1 of Ophiodon elongatus. Classification (NCBI taxonomy): domain Eukaryota; kingdom Metazoa; phylum Chordata; class Actinopteri; order Perciformes; family Hexagrammidae; genus Ophiodon; species Ophiodon elongatus. Next base: position 248,252 of record JACSYO010000610.1, on the reverse strand, counting down.
TTTCTCTCTCCTGACATTTCTGATATTACCATGCGCTGCGTGACACAACGATCGCTTTGACAGGCGGACTCAGTGGGAAGAGGGAGAGAGTTTTAACAATTTCGGAGGACTCTTCATGTCCGTCACTGGCAGATGCATCAGCCTCTCTCTCTCTCTCTCTCTCTCTCTCTCTCTCTCTCTCTCTCTCTCTCTCTCTCTCCCTCTCTCTCCCTCTCTCTCTCCCTCTCCCTCCGCAGTCTCTCGGTGTCTCTCTCACCCGTCCTGTCATGGTCAGATGCTGTGTTTGTCTCGGTGGACAGTCTCTGTCATGTCCTTTTTTGGAAAATCGATCGGTCGGTTAGAGGTTAGAGGGGCCACTCTGTTGACGCGTCGAGTTGCTCAACGCGTCACTGAGTCCGTGTGTTGGTTCGCCTGACGGTTAGCGCGTGTCTTTGCCGGCTGCTGGAGAAAAGTTGGCGCTTGGGTCCGTTACCTATCGGTGGCCAGTTTAGACGGTTTTGCCACGTCGGATAAAAAGAAATGGCGCCGTGTTAAAAATAACGCGTGGGGAGGCTACTATGGCACGGATGTGCGCTACGACAGGTACCAGATAGATGTGAACACGATCCAGTAGGCCCGTGACAACAAAAGGGCTTAAGGTCTAGGTACAAACGTGGTGGATGGGAGGAATAAGAAATACTCAAACGATGGAGTACCTCAAGGCTCCACCCTGGGGGCCACGCCGCTACGCTGACAACATCTTTAAATTACAGCAAAGAACCAGAAAATCTTAACGGTAGCTTTCATTTTAATCACGCCTGATTATCATCCCAACAAAGACTCAAGGACTCATTCCAGGTTTTTTGTTTTGTTCACGCTAACCTAAATTGAATTCAACCATTTTCACCAAATAAATAAAAGCATAGAGGACAAATGAAGCCCTTTCACTGCTTTGCTGGCAGGATTGTCAATACAACGTCTTCGTCAGAATTCAGTGGGTTCGCCAACACAAATGATCCCAGTGAGCCCCATTCAGTGAGGGGTACAAAATTCTAATTCGCGGGAGGCAGACTTCCTGAGTTGAGACACCTGACACCGTACCTGGACAGAACAAGTGGGATTCAGCGACGTATTGGCCGGACTTGAAGTCCTGGGTCACCTCTTCCCCCTGTGCCTGTAGCAGAACACCCACACCAACACACGCCCCCCTTTCTCTTCCAGGCACTGATACTTACGGTCCAAACTCCATCTCCGTCGTCGTGTCCGCAGGTGGATGTTTGGTACTTGCGTGTTGGCGGTCGGGGGGGGGGGTGGGGGGGGGGGGCGGATGCAGCCCTGCTGGATCGGGAAGTGTTGAGCTCGGTCCCGGTCCAGATCACGCTGGCCTTTCTTTCTCAAGCCTTTTCAGCGTGGTCGTTGCTTTCCTCCCTTATTCCACCCGTTGCTCTTCATCTTCCGTTGTCACGGGGAAAGCGGTTTGCGGTTGATGGGATGTGTGCGTGTGCGTGTGTGTGTGTGTGTGTGTGTGGCTCACAACATTTGGTTTGGAAAAAGCCTAGCGTGGGACTTTGCCAGGGAGATGGCTTAAAGCTCGCTTATTAAGCTGCTTCTACCATGCTGGCCCATACCCCAGAATTTAATTGTTTGTTTGTGTGTGTGTGTGTGTGTGTGTGTGTGTGTGTGTGTGTGTGTGTGTGTGTGTGTGTGTGTGTGTGTGTGTGTGTGTGTGTGTGTATGTTTGTGTATGTTAGTTAGCGCTCCAGACATGTACTTTTTTTTTCAACCCATGCCCAGAATAGCCCATATCATTGCCTTCCAGTTAGCTTGCTCGCCCTCCCTTCATGTCTCTCTCTCTCTCCTCTCTTTTCTAGCTTGAAAGCAGCAGTGGCGTTGCTATGGTTTGGTGCGATACAGTAATCCAATGTGTACACACACACACACACACACACACACACACACACACACACCTCATAAATAATTGACCTGTCACGGTGAGACGACAGGACAGACCAGATACACTCTCCCCTCCTCTATTCTCTCCTCTATTCTCTCCTCTCCTCTCACATTTCTCCCCCTATCTCGTCCCCTTTATCCTCCGTAGCCTTTACTTGCCATTCTTTTACTTGCCATTCTTTTTTTTTGCACCTTTACCTTTCCGTATCTTTCCGTATTCTCCTTTTTTAGGTCACTAATTCTTTCGGTGTCTGGGCCCTGCGAGATCTGTGCAGTTGATTGCGATGCAGTGAAAGGGCTTCATTTGTTCCGCTGTGCTTTCTTTCATTCATTTAGTAAAAGTGGAGGTGAATAAAATTCAGGTTAGCGTTAACAAAAAAACCAAAATGAGTCAAACGGGGCTGTACGACTTTGTTGATTTCAAACGGGAGATAACTCTTACATTTGGAGGTTGGGTGAACAGGATTGTTGCTCCTGGGCTTTCAGTGGTGTTGGGCTTGAGCAAGTTCTCGGATGTCCAACATTTGATTTCAGTCAGACATCTGCAGGTTCTTTGCAGTGTGGCCCCCAGGATAGAGACTTGAGGTACTCCACGGTTGAGTTTTTTTATTTTTTATTTCTCCCATTCATTAAATTTGTATCTAGACCTTCAGCTGTGGCTCTTCTGACTGCAAAGACTGCGGCTGCTGGTCTGCTGATGCCCCGACATGCTCATGCGTCAGAGGAAATAACGGCCCAGTGCTCAATGTTCAAAGTCCATCAAGCCAATGTAACGCGCCGAATCGGCCAAAACGGCTGCGTGTGATGGCCGGCTCGAGCCAATGATGCCTGACGCACCACTAAGAGTACAAGAGATTGTTAACCACCCCCCCCCCCCCGGACGCTCAACAATAGCCCAACAGCTGCCAACAGCCAGCGGTTAGCTTAGTGTGCAGGCGGTGAGGGGGCCCTAAAGATTAACTATGCAAAGCAGATTTCATCTCTACAGGCTACTACCCTTACTATCGTGTGTGTGTGTGTGTGTGTGTGTGTGTGTGTGTGTGTGTGTGTGTGTGTGTGTTGGTGTGTGTGTGGGCAGGAAATGATCGCGCCCTAGCAACCCCCCCCCCTTTTCACTGCACACATACAAACGCATGGCGACATAAGGAGCGAGGGTTAGGGAGGGTATCAGGTGGCGCGGTGTCTCATTAAGATGCGTGTGTTTTGTACCAAAGGTTCATCCTGCATGTTTGCAGAGGGCTCAGATTACCTCAGACGCTCCTTCTCCTCCTCTGCAGTCGGGTAGACGGTAACGCAAAGGAGCCATGGTGTTGAACAACTTAACTGTAGAGAAACCCGGTGATCAAACAACGTTCAGTACATGTGTGGATCATGGTGGCTGTGTCTAATGTCAGCTTTTGGAAAATGGAAACCTCTGATGTTCACGGGGCGCATCATCGTTACCTTCAGGCAGGCATTCAAATGTCGGTCAGGATAGTTCAAAAGTGTGAGAGAAGAGTTTCTTATTTTTTCTGTCACTGTGAAATAATGAAACTCACTTCTCCCTTCTCCCCTCGTGTCTCTGCAGGGTTTCACCTCAGTGGCACGGTCACTGAACCCGCCACGCCGTCGGAGCCCGAGGTCACCCACAAGGTGGCCATCAGCTTCGACCGATGCAAGATCACCTCCGTCACCTGCGGTTGTGGGAACAGGGACATCTTCTACTGCGCCCACGTGGTGGCGCTCTCCCTGTACCGCATTCGCAAGCCCGAGCAGGTAACAGCCACATCGCCACGGCAACAAACAAACAAAATATTTGTCACGGACATACTGCTGGAATCAGCGGCTCACTCTTCTGACAGAACCTCGTAGATCAACTCGTGTGTGTGTGTGTGTGTGTGTGTGTGTGTGTGTGTGTGTGTGTGTGTGTGTCTGACACAGGTGAAGCTGCGGTTGCCCATCTCGGAGACGTTGTTCCAGATGAACCGGGATCAGCTGCAGAAGCTGGTCCAGTACCTGATCACGGCCCACCACACCGAGGTGCTGCCCACAGCTCAGAAGCTGGCCGACGAGATCCTCTCCTCCAACTCTGAGATCAACCAGGTCCACGGTGAGCAGACGACTTTTCACGTCTCACTTACCCCCCCCCCCCCCCACACTCCCCCCCAAAAAATCCCACCTAGAACTGATCTTGAATGTCATAAATGCGCGGCAGTAAATAGGAGAAGCGCGTCTTTGCCGAGGTGCTGTCCATCTTTTTTCCAGCGACAGGCCAGACAAGCATCCGGACCTGAAGCCCACAGGCCCGTCACACGTCCTAGCCCTGATTACTCCGGCGAAGCAGCAGAAGGCAGGCTTCAAATGGCTCGTTTGATTTCTTAGTTCCCTCTCTCCAGGGACCACCTCCTTCCAGTGGCAGGAGTATGTTGAAGAAAGGGGGGAGGGGGGGGAGGATGTGAATGATGAAATGGATGCAGGAGAAGGTCGAGAGAGATGTGTGGAGAAGGAAAGGGACGCTGAGAGGAAGAGACGGGAGGAGGAATGGCACTGGGGGAGACGGAAAGGGAGAGAGGAAAAGATGAAAGGGGCGAGCGAGATGAAAAAGAGCGGGAGAACCACAACAGACCCGCATCTGGGAAAACGACAAACTCCGCACATCCTCTCTCCAAACAAGAGGCTTCTTCTGTTTCTCCATTTCATCCGCCTCGCTGGATGTTGACATTCTCCAGCGCTCCGGTCCAGGAAGCCCCGGCGCTGCACTTCCCGTCGGCGTTTGACAAGGGGGATCATGGGGGTTGGAGTTCAGTCGACCCAGGAGCGAGGCTTTCTTTGATGGGGGGGGGGATGTTGCTGTTTGCCTGTTGCGTACTCCCAGCCAAGTTGGAAACGCATCTCTCCGGCGTTCCTCAGCCCGCTTCCTGCGAGATCAAAGCCTGCCTCGCCGTTCGCAGCACATCTACATTTCCCCGTTGTATTGCTCAGACGCCAGGAGAAGAAAACTAAAGCTGGCCTCATATTCCCTCGGTGTGCGATTAGCGTGAAGCAAGCAGCTTTTCTCAAGTGTCAACTAGGTGCACTGTAAGTTAAATGTAAAACAAATACCTATGAGAGCAGTATCAGTGGATCAACTCAGCGGAGATTTGGGTGAATTCAGAATTACAGTCTTTTTCTGTTTTTCTTTACGATTTGGATTGCTAACCATCCACCAGAGTTGTAGCTGCCTAAATTCACCCACACTGCTCCGCTCCTCTGCTCCCTTCACTGGTTACCGGTGGCTGATCGCATCCGTTTCTAAACATTGGTACTTGCGTACCATGCTGCGAACAGATCGGGTCCAGTCTACATCCAGGACATGGTCAAACCTTACACCCCAGCCCGTTCACTCCGCTCTGCATCGTCCAATCGCCTCGTAGCTCCGTCACTGCGAGCTAACCGCTCAACAAAATCGCGATTGTTCGCTGTCCTGGCTCCCAATTGGTGGAATGAGCTCCCCAATGACATCAGGACAGCAGAAAGTCTCTGCATCTTCCGCCGCAAACTAAAAACGCATCTCTTCCGACTATACCTGGAATAACATTTTTTTTTTTTTTTAAAAAACACTTAAATTTAGCACTTAAATGGCTCGTATTCATAGCACTTGGTAGTTTGGCTTTCTTGAGGAATTGTACTTTCTTGATTTTTGTTCTTCTGGGTTTGAACTCCCTTGATTGAATGCACTTATTGTAAGTCGCTCTGGATAAAAGCGTCTGCTAAATGTAACGTAATGTAATGTAATGTACCAAATGTTGTTTTTTTCCACATTTGAAGCTTCTGTTGAGGTTTTTTAAATGAAGCCATATTTTGATGACGTCATCAGCCTTAAAAAAAAAAGAAAATACACTCATACAAATAAATTCTTGAACAAAATCCTTTATTTGAATAAAATGATTAACTCGGTGTGAGCCTCCCTCTGTGCGCAACAAGCAAAGGGAGAGCAGACCGTTTTGGGGCGCAGTGAAAATATTGTTTTTGAAAGGCTGTTGGGGGAATTTCGGAAACGATTCCACCTTTTGGACTTAACAACACTCTGGAGTCATGAGATCATGCGAGACAGAAACCATCCTACGCAGCCACCACCGGAACACGATTCACTACCGAGGCACCGGCGACGCTATCCTCACTTCACCTCGTCCTGTCCTCTGCTGCTCTCCTGCCGTGTGGGGAGGCAGAGCCCCGCACTCAGGGAGCCACGAGAGCCGAGGATGTGTTATGTTGATGTGAGGTTTTATAGGTATGAATACGGGAGAAACACTGATCAGTGTCTCCTCATCTTCATCTGCGACTGTCCACAAACTGAATGAATAGACAAGCAAACGTAAAACAACTGCGGGGCGTCCGGATGTCGATCCAGACTTCAAACGTCAGCGGTGCGACTGAAGCTTCGTCTTGAAGCTCACGTCAGGGTGGAGATGAGGAAACTCTTATTTCCCACGGTCACCGTCTGCTTATTCTTTTTGTCCGAGTTTAATGCGTCGCGTGTGTGTGCATTTCCCAGGTGCCCCGGACCCGACCGCCGGCGCCAGCATTGACGATGACAACTGCTGGCACCTGGACGAGGACCAAGTCAGGGAGCAGGTCAAGCAGTTTCTCTCCCAGGGGGGGTACTACGGCTCCGGGAAGCAACTCAACTCCATGTTCGCCAAGGTACGCCTCACCACTTCCTGTTTCTGCTGCGTCACCTGGTTACGCAGCATGATGTCTGTCTTGATTTAAATACTATCTTAATAAAACATGACAACACTGATCAGCTAAATCAGTAGATGTTAAGTATGAAACTCCACTCGTGAAACATATATTTTTAAACGGGAGGCTCCAATGATTTTAGTATTGCACTTCCATAAAGCTGAGGGACTCAAAAGTTGTCGTAAAAGAAAGAAAACCCATGCAGCAGACGGGGAGATAACCTGATTTCTAGTCCCTGGTATGGATCAAGCTCGATCTTACATTTCCCACAATGCATCTCTTAAGTGTCTGGTGACTGGCATTAGACCCTTACCAGATCCATGAATTCAAACCCCACGCTGTTCAAACGAATACAAAGAAACTCATAGATCTATATATCATTTAGTCTGAATTTCTTTATTCCTATTTTCCTACACATTGAACCCACCACTTATCTCTACAAAAGTATGATTCCCCATTGAGAGAAGGGCACAAAGAATCGGGGCACCTGCAGGTCCCGAGAGCATCTTAAGATTTCTTTGACTGTATTATTCAAACTTAAGGCATTAACCGGTCTTTTAATATGGTTGAATATAGCTTTGCAAATCCTCAAAGCCGATGGAGAGGATTCATAAATGCACTTTTCACACAAGACAATCAAACGCAGACCTATATACACAGCACATTTGGGCTACTGATATCTCACAGCTAACTCCATTCAAACTGGCACAAAGCTCAAGGATCGATAAGTCAGGTGTGTGTGTGTGCGTGTGCGTGTGTGGCTACTGCTGAACAATTTATTTTATTTAGTGGCATTCACCAGGTTTTAAAGCGCTTTGAATGCAGCCTCATGTTGAACCTCAACTATACTCTATGATATGTGTTTCCAGATATCATGCTTTGGCTCATCCATTCACTCAGATTTTTATGTAAGATTTTCACGTGTCATATCTTGATCACAGACGCACGCTTCTACCATCTACAAGTATTAAAGGACCAGTTTGACATTTCTTGTCCGTTCAATATGAAGCCAGAGCCAAGGGGGGTGCTTAGCTTAGCTTAGCTTAGCTTAGCTTAGCTTAGTTTAGCTTAGCTTAGCTTAGACTGTAAACATGTGAAAACAGCGAGCCTGGCTTTGTCCAAAAGTAACAAAATAATCCCCTTTTAAAGCTTACTAATTAACACATTATATATCTCAAGTGTTTCCTTTGTAACAAAACCAAAATGTAAAATCACAACGAGCCTCGAGGAGGGATAAAACCGTATTAAATACAGGGGCTTTAGATTCATCTATAGGCAATTTTGTTTTTAATCTTGCTGTATCCTCCTGTTTACAGTCTTTATGCTAAGCTAAGCTAACCCCCCCACTTCCCATTAGCATCTGTGTGTGTTTATGTTCGACCTGGTGGAAGGCGTCTCCGTGACTAAGCCTGCATTCTTTCCAGGTCAGGGAGATGCTACGAATGCGAGACTCCAACGGCGCCCGAATGCTGACGCTCATAACGGAACAGTTCATGGCCGACCCCCGGCTGTCGCTATGGAGACAACAGGGCACCGGCATGACGGATAAGTGCCGGCAGCTCTGGGATGAGCTAGGTAAGAACGGTCAAAAGGACCCGGTATCTCTGGCAGGCGTAAGCCTGTGGGGGAGATCATGCGTTCGGTCGTGTGTGTGTGTGTGTGTGTGTGTGTGTGTGTGTGTGTGTGTGTGTGTGTGTGTGTGTGTGTGTGCGTGTGCATATGTCTGTCTGTCCACGGTTAATCTCACATATTACTGGACCCATAAGCCTGATATTTCTTCTGCTCATTTATGACTTAATGCTCAAGGACCTCTAGCGGTTGCTGTAATTCATAACTGCTTCAGAAGCACAAAAAGGTGTTTCAGGCCTTTGGCCTCCGTCAGGGCTCAAAAACTGACATCCGTCGAAAATATATTGTCCCATGTCTCATTTTGAGACATTAATTCCACACCTGATATTTTTAGATCCATTAAAGTTGTGCAAAATATGAGATGAAGGAATCCTTGCATTTGTTGTCTTTGCCTCCATCTTCACTGTACGGGAGCCCGGAGGGACAATTGAGTGGCATTCAACTTGACTTTGTCTTGGAGAGGGAGAGGGGGGGACCCACCTGGCCGAGGTCTGCACTCAACTGAGTGTTTGTTTGTCAGCTCGCCCCTCAGTCACTGTAGGTCGGTCCGTTGTTTTCCCAGACATATCGTCGGTCACCATGTCGGCGAATCGCTCCTCCAGCCAGTAAGCTATTTGGTCATCCAGTCAGCGGCCTCTCCTTCCTCCTGCCTGGGCCTCTCCTCTCCTCCTCTCCTCTCCTCTCCTCTCCTCTCCTCTCCTCTTCTCTCCTCTCTTCTCCTCCCCTCTCCTCTCCTCCCCTCCTCTCCTCTTCTCTCCTCCCCTCCCCTCCCTTCTCCTCTCCTCTCCTCTCCTCTCCTCTCCCCTCTCCTCTCCTCCTCTCCTCTCCTCTCCTCTCCTCTCCTCTCCTCTTCTCTCCTCTCTTCTCCTCCCCTCTCCTCTCCTCCCCTCCTCTCCTCTTCTCTCCTCCCCTCCCCTCCCTTCTCCTCTCCTCTCCTCTCCTCTCCTCTCCCCTCTCCTCTCCTCCTCTCCTCTCCTCTCCTCTCCTCTTCGCAGAGGGAACGGCTGCCGATCAATAGAGCTGCTCAGCTTCTCCGCAATCAATCTCAGCATTTAGGAGGTCAATGAGAACGCTTCCTGGGTGAGCGAGGGAGATCATGACACAGACGGGGACAGCAGCCAGACGGTCGGGGGTTTGCTGCCTGATCACTTTCCTCCGAGACGTCTCCAGACGGTCGACCCCAGGTGGAGGTCTGCGTACGTAGAGCAGGGAGAGTTTAGTGCGGAGTTTAGTTTTTCTAGTTTTTCAGGCGTAGAAACACGACTAAATGCATATCTTAAACACAAATGGTCCGTTTTTTTTCTCCCGCTCTAATATTCTCTGGTGGGGTTTCTGACTCAGCCTTGGTGAGCTTTCTTCAGTCATAGATAAACTGTTTAGTCAGAGAAATATCAGAAAAATAATGAAAATGCTCATCAAACGTTCCCAGAGCCCAAGGTGCATCTTAGAATTGCTTATTTTGTTCAATCAGCAGTACAAAACCCAAAGATATTCAATTTATGATCGTATACAACACAGAAAATCCTCAAATCCTCACATATGGCAGGAACGAGAGTATTTTTGTTACATGACGAACCGAATATATGATCAAAATCAAGTCATCAAAGTAACTTAACAGATCAATTATTCCACTAATCACTCCAGCTCTAGTATTATTATTATTAATACATTTTTGGAGCATTTAAAGCTGCCAATTCCCAACATGTGCGCTACAGTATGTCTATTGTACGGAATATTATTTGTTGTAAGACATACATTTTCATGTTTCATACATTTGTTATTAGTACGTGTAGAGATTCTCTGCAAAAAGGATTTCTGTTAAAAGCATGAAATGAAGAGATGTCGGCAGTTGAATTCAACTGCTTCTTGCGCATCCCAACCTCTGACCCCCCTCCCTCCCCCCTCCCTCCATCTTTTACTCCAGGTGCATTGTGGGTGTGCGTGGTGCTCAACCCCCACTGTAAGAGCGAGGAGAAGAGCGGCTGGCTGAAGCAGCTGAAGAAGTGGGGCGACCTGGACGTCTGCCCGCTGGAGGACGGCAACTACGGCAGCGAGCTTCCAAACATCACCAACGCTCTTCCGCAGAGCAACCTGGCACAGGGTCAGCACCAACGCACACACACACACACACACACTGAACACACAGGAACTCGAATGCCGCGACTCTCGGACAAATAAGAGGCAACAACAATGGCGCTGTCCCTGACTGAGTAGGCGTTGTTGTTTTGTTGTCCCAGACTCTCTGTCCAGGCCGAGGAGGTCGGTGTTCAGCCGGGCCGTCGAGGCCTGCGACCTCCACTGGCAGGACAGCCACCTCCAGAGGATCATCAGCAGTGACCACTACATGTCTCCGTCCTACCAGAGAGAGGGGGAGAGCCTGCTCTTCAACCCACAGGGCCTGCCGCTCTGGCTAGGTGAGCCCCAGTGGGATGGTTTTTTTATTTTATTTTTATTTGACTCCTCAGAAAGTCAGCGTCCTTATTTGGACTCGATATCTAGCTGTTCACTGAAATTGAAGCAGTATTTCAGTTCTCATTTCCAGGAATAGATAATTGTATGAACCTATTGCATCATATCTAGTAAAATAATATGTTTATTCATGCTACTAACATGCTCTGAGCGACACACAACTACTTTCTGCTTTACAACAGCAGAGGAAAAACCTCATTTTCAGGAGGAGCGTCAGTGTTTCTGTGTCACTTCCATACACACACACACACACACACACACATGCGATCTCTAATGCCACTGAAAGCCGAACCAACACACACACACACAGTAAATCTGCTGATATTGAGGCCAGTATCTGCAGTAAGCAGCTTCCAGCTAAGATCTGTCAGATTTTGCAACTTAAGCCAGCTATCAGACGCACACTGGCGTTCTGCTGAGACTGCACTGTGTGTATGTGTGTGTGTGTGTGTGTGTGTCTGTGTGTGTGTGTGTGTGTGTCTGTGTGTGTGTGTGTGTGTGTGTGTGTGTGTGTGTGTGTGTGTTTACCCACTACATCCTATGTCCCACACGTTGTGCGTGTTCGGAATGAAAAATACCACGCCTGTGTACGGTGTGTGTGTGTGTGTGTGTGTGTTCGGAATGAAAAATGCCACGCCTGTGTACGGTGTGTGTGCGTGTGCGTGTGTTTAGCTGTCCTGACTCCACCTTGTCTCACACACAGACCACGTCCCGACGGCGTGCGCTCGCGTCGACGCCCTGCGTTCCCACGGATACTCCCGGGAAGCACTGCGATTGGCTGTGGCCATCATCAACACGCTCCGCCTCCAGCAGCAGAGACAGATGGACATCTACAAACACCAAAAGAAAGGTAACACACACACACACACACACACACACACACATAAATAGTGTTGTAATTGTTTTGTGGAGCAAGTGTTAAAATGTAATCGTAATATTTGTCTTTTCCCTCTCGCTCGCTCAGAGCTTCTCCAGAGGGGCGTGACTTCCACCACCAACCTGGAGGGCTGGGTGGGTCATCCCTTAGACCCGATTGGCTGTCTGTTCACCACGCTCACCGAAACGTGCCGCGTGGACGACGACAACTCGATGGACACGGGAGGTATGAAGCTGGTTCAGAGCAGCAAAATGTATTTCAGACTCTGAAAAGAGAGGCCCACTTCAAAAGAAAACTATCGGTTTCAGTGCACGCGACATGTAGGAGCTGTAGACCTGCAACGTCCGTGTAAAAATGACCGTTTTTGTCAATTGAGTCTGGTGGCGTAGAGGAGTGTTGGGCAAATAGCGGCCTGCGGGCCAAATCCGGCCCCTCACAAAAATGCCTGTCCCCTGAACTAAAGTCTATGACTGCTGCATCCTTTAGCCCCGCGGTGTCTTTTGCTCGCAGACGGGCAGACCAACAACCTCGTCTGGTTTTCTAACGGGCCTCCGGTCTTTGGTAGGAGATCATGAGAAGGCTCGTCGCGAGTCGAGGTTCAGATCGTGGAAAGTACTCAGTGTCTCAGGGTTCACTTTCGTCTGTACGGGCTCAAGAGCTGAGTCACTAAAATGTATAGTCTAGCTTTCAATTCATGTGTTTCTTTTATTATTTCATTTTTTTGTTTTACATTGAAATGACATTTTGACACGGCTCGTTTCTCGTTGACATGGTGAGCAGAGCTGAGAACAAGCTTCACCTCCCATGCCGCCTCCATTATGAGCAGCCATTAGTAATGAGTGCTGGTCAGAGCTGCAGCAACCTGATGATTTATACCGCCAGGAAATGAGACGACTGAAAGGTTTCTTTTATGTTCTCAGAAACATATTATTTAGCCAGTTTGAATGACTTATTACTTTAAAAGTATTAGTTGTCACACAACTATATATATATATATATATATATATATATATATGTGTGTGTGTATATACATATATACGTCTATATATATATGTATATACCCTGGATATAAGAATGTGGAGTCTGTTTATTTATATTAATATTATTATATTATATATATATATATATATATAGATGATTCTCCCACTGCTGGTCCACTACTGCGAGCGGCTCTGAGGTCACCGACTGTCCGCTAAACCTAAAAAGTTAGCTAAATTCTTTCGGCGACATGCGGACTCGACCAGGAACCTCCTCTCACGCGATCCGCGGGCCAAAGAGCTCATTTGCCAAAACAAAAAAAACGAAAAAAGTGAAATTGCTCTTGCACTTCACCAGCTGATGCAGTGCAACACCAGCGGTGACCCGCTAGACAACAGACTCCACGTTCTTATATCCAGAGGCCCCGCGGCGCTCATTGTGCTGCAGACGTGGCCATAAACTAGCCGAGCGTGAATGGATGGTGCTGGAACACCACACTCCTGTGTGTGTGTGTGTGTGTGTGTGTGTGTGTGTGTGTGTGTGTGTGTGTGTGTGTGTGTGTGTGTGTGTGTGTGGTATGTATAGAATCCATCACCATTTTGCATTTCACACCCTGCCCAGGGGCCTTTTTTTTTCCACCAGTGGCCATTGCAACAGAGCAGAATAGGGGTTGGGTTTTCCCATTGTTACCAGTCTACAGGGAACTATTGTCAATCCAAACAATGCTGACCACTGGCACACTCATTGGTGCGAGTGTGTGTGTGTGTGTATGTTTGTGTTGGCGATAGAAGGAATGATTGTCTTGTTGTTTTGGGAATTTGAGAAGAGTGGTATGACTGTTGTGTCTGTGTGTGTGTGTGTGTATGTGTGTGTGTGTGTATGTGTGTGTGTGTGTGTGTGTGTGTGTGTGTATGGCCTGGTCACCATGCTATATTTCCCTCTGGAAGACAGCTGGGAACATCTGTTATAAGGTGTGAGGGGGAGGGTGGCGGACCCTGTGTCGACCAATGAAAATGCAGTCATCCCTTTCTGATCTTTTCAAATCAACCAATGAGTCAACAGTCCGTGGACAAAAAAAACAAATGAGTTAGTGCTGGGGTTAAGCCTGTAGAATCTGTTTCTATGTTTCCCTAGATTTCTGCACACACACACATCCGTAGAATAAACAGGATTGAGGGGATCTATTGCTCGGAGGGGATTTAGGCAGAGTGATGGGATGGGGTGGGGGATGGGGAGGGGCAAGCGAGAGACAACAAACGGGCACCAATCAACAGCTGAGACTCTCGTGGCATCTGCTCTCACTTATGGCTGTCGAGCATCGGTTGGAGGGTTATCGTCCATCGTGGATGCCGTATTTGTGTAATGTCACACAAGCTTTGCAGCTTTACAAACGCAGGTCGTACCAAGTTTAATTCCCCCCCGCTTTCTTTTCAGACAGGCTGCGGTATTCACTCGGTCTCTCTTAATACAGTACACGCAGGCCTACGTGGGGGGTGGGGGTAGGGGGGCTCGCCGTCCTTTTCGGTTCATCAAAGCCAGACTGTCGTTCCAATCCCGAAGAACACACCTCTTGCTCGGGTCACTAAACGGTTCCTCTTTCCTTCCTCCCTTCCCACCTCTCAGAAGGCGACCCCAGGCCTCCGGTCTACCACCACGTACCCGTGTGGGGCAGTCCTGACGGAGGGGAGTCCTACCTGACCTTGGCCTTAGAGGTGGCCCTGATGGGCATGGGCCAGCAGAGGATAATGCCCGAGGGCCTGTACGCTCAGGATAAGGTACGCTAGTCCTGAAAAGACACATGCATGCGCCCTGATAATCCATACATTCAAACATAATCCAGGTTTTACCCCCTTTTAAACTGTAATGCGCGGCTGCTCGCATTGGGAAACTGAACTGCATTTCTTGTTTGCTGCACATTAAAACACGCGGCGTGAGTTTGCCTGGTGTAGACGATGTCCCCGCCACAGAGAATCACTATAATTAAACGTCTGTGAGAAGTAATTGCCATGTGAAAAAAAAAAAAGAAGGAAAGGTCGCAGCATCTTGTTTAATGAAAAACGAGCCACCGCGCCTAAGTTGACTTTGTATTGGGATTAATCCAAAGAACATTTCTTATTGTAATCTGCTGTAAAGTGCTGTCACGGCTCAAACTCAAAATCCCCTCTTAAAGGAGTGTTTAAACCTTTAAACCAAAGTGCTACGTTATTTTCTCTCACTAAACATTTCTAAATCATGCTTCTGGAACTGTGTATCCTCGAGCAACCAGATGTCATTGACACCGTTGATATAAAAGGATCCAATTGTTCCTCAAGTCGTGTGGACCCCCCCCCCTCTCCCCCCCTCCCACACACACACACACACAATTCTTCTCTTATTTTTCGTCAACACGATAAACGAGCATTCGCCGTGCGGCCACAGTTCATAACAACGTGTGAACTGCCGTTCCAGGTGTGTCGAAACGAGGAGCAGATTGTCGTGAAGCTTCAGGAGCTGGAGCTGGACGACCTCCTGGTCCAGACTCTTCGGAAACAGGCCATACAGCTGCTGGAAGGTACGGCGGCAGCAGCTTCCGGGGCCTCGTCGCGCTCGCATGCAGCGCTGTTGGGAAGAAAAAATAAACAAACATCTCGTTCTCTCTCTCTCTCTCCCTCTCTCTCTCTCTCTCTCTCTCTCTCTCCTTCTCTCTCTCTCTCCAGCCGGTCCGTTCAGCGGCCTCGGGGAGGTCATCCACAGGGAGAGTGTTCCCATGCACACCTTCGCCAAGTACCTCTTCTCCGCTCTGCTGCCGCACGACGCCGACCTGGCGTACAAGGTGGCCCTCCGCGCCATGAGGTCAGTCTGCCAACGACGCAAAGTATGACGTGTGTTCAGCTGCCGGCTTATGAGGTCAAAGTAGCTTATGATCAAAAGGGTTGTGATAGTTTTGTAGAAGAAGAAAAAAAGTGAGTATAGAGGTAGAGAAGTCTAAAGTATTTACACTAATATGTCTTAATTAGTAGTAAAAGTAGTATGATCTTTGACAGTATTCTTAAACGCCACCTTTAAGTTTGAATAAATTCCTTGTAGCATCTATAAACCAGCTGCATCTCCGGTGGAATCCCTCCCCCCACACACACACACACACACACACACACACACACACACACACACCCGGTGTAGTTTGAACCTGGCGCCAGACTTTGGATGAAAGCTAAAGACGATGGTGAACAATGTGGCCGTTGTTGTGTGTTCCCTCCAGGCTGCCGGTGCTGGAGTCCTCAGCGGGCTCCGGGGACGTGGGCCACCCGCACCACGGCATCTCCATCGTTCCGAGCAGATACCCGCGCTGGTTCACGCTGGGGCACCTGGAGTCCCAGCAGTGCGAGCTGGCCTCCACCATGCTCACCGCTGCTAAAGGTATCGCACCGCTAACACGTCCGCGCACCCGCAGCTAACCGCCTGAAATGTCCCCTCTTTTGAATATATATTTATATATATATATTTATTTGCCTGAAGGTGACATGTTGAGGTTGCGGACGGTGCTGGAGGCCATCCAGAAAAACATCCACTCCTCTTCCCTCATCTTCAAGCTGGCCCAGGACGCCTTTAAGATCGCCACACCCGCAGACAACCCGCCGGATATAACTCTGCTCAACGTGGCACTGGAGCTGGGACTGCAGGTACTGAGTGTGTGTGTGCATGTGTGTGTGTGTGTGTGTGCATGTGTGTGTGTGTGTGTGTGTGTGTGTGCGTGTGTGTATATGTTTGAGAGGGAGGGAGAGAGAGAGAGAGCGAAAGCAGGCGAGGTATGAGGGCGAGTCAGCAATTTTCATAAATCATTTAACCACAAAAACATAAATCCGAGCACCGGTCACCAGTCAAAACATGCAACAGTTCCCTTGAACTTGTAATTTGCGCAGGCCTCCGCGGCCTCGCTACAAATTACCAGAGGAAACATCACACAGCGTCTCGCCGTTTCTCGATCGAGAAGGAAAACCACGTAATTAAGCCTTTTGGGCTCCACAGTAAACACCGAAGAAGAAGAAGAAGGAAAAAAATGAAATCTTTCAGATCATCAAGGCAGCGGCTTCCCCCGCCTCTTCCCCGCGCTGGTAGTCAGAGTGTCGGCTGGATTCCTGTCAGCAAGAGTGCTAATAAAGTGCTCCGAGTGGAAGGGTCACAATTAGTCGTCTGTGTAATTTGCGAACACATTTTTGGATGCGTCTGTCATCACTGGAGACGTGCTTCAAACGGATCAATTATGGAAATCACACATTTCACGCTCACTTGTTTTTGTGAAACGTACGGATATGTTCGAATTGTTTTGTCAATATTCTGAAGAAAAAAAAAAAAGGGGGGGGGGGGGGAATAAAAACCGCATGTAGTACGATGTGTTCATATTGTGTGTGTGTGTGTGTGTGTGCTTCACAGGTGATGAGGATGACTCTGTCCACACTGAACTGGAGAAGGAGAGAGATGGTCCGCTGGCTGGTAACCTGTGCTACTGAAGTCGGTATGTGAGGCCGTTACACACACACACACACACACACACACACACACACACACACACAAACAGGATGCATGATCTAATCATACAGTATTATAATCAATGTTTTTGATCAATTTAAGTTTGCCGTCTATAATTGGCACCGTCTGGGCTCCAGCGGTGACATCATGCGATACGGTTCTGATTCATCACAGTTTATGGCTGTCCAAATCCAATCGGAGGTTTCAGTCGTTTATGTTTGTGTTTATGTTGAGCCTTACACAAATGTAAAAGGAAAAAGGAAAAAAATCAAACGAGCGTAAATGAAGACCAAAATGACTTGAAAGGAAAACAGTTCAGGACCCGAAACCAGCAGAGCAGTCGAGGTGGGTTAGTGGTACTAGACCTGGTCCCAAGGCAACCGAGCAACAGCATAACGACGACTGCTAGAGTGTGTGGATGAATAATAAGGGGAACGACGGCCATTTTATTAAAATACAGACGATCACAGGAACTAGAGTGCTGAAATTGTAATTTGCGATGCCATTAAGTATCAAGTGTGGAACTGCTCCATAGACAATGAATGGAGGAAGCTGTTATGGGTGACACTGAGAGCACCTGGGGGGGGGTTAAGTTTATGGGTACATTTTCTTTTTGTTTCGCAGCCGTGAACACTATATTACAATAAAAGCTCATCTGGGCATAAAAAAAGGAAAAAGGAGCAGCTCCACACTTTATTCATTTTGCTTTTTTCTTTTTAAATAGTTAGTTTGAGATTGTTGACTAATACTGACAGAGCTTTCCTAGGCCGGAGAAATAACACGTTGGGATTCTTTATTTAGGTGGTGTTCCCCTTTAAGTTGAGACGCACAAGCCCCTCCTCCAAAGGGGTTCTCTAACTGGATAAAGCAGGAACTAATGGTCAAAACGTACACCCTGGGAAAGGCACCCATTCTGTTTGACAATGTCGCTGATGATGATGATGATGATGATGATGATGATGATGATGATGATGATGATGATGATGATGATGATGATAACAGAGCGCTTGACTTTCATCAGCTTTCAGAGATCATTCTGAGTGATTTTTGAATGCTAGTGAGCTCCGTCGAAGTAAGAGTTCCCGTTTCAGAATAAAGCACACAACCTTTTTGTCCTCTCCTCCCTTGTCAGAGTCCTTCTCTTCGCTGTGGAATAAACTTGATAAACAACCATCAGAGAGCTGGACTCACACCCGTGCCCCGTGATTTACATTCTGACCCCTCTCCTCCTCCTCAGGTCTGCGGGCGCTGGTGAGCATCCTACAGAGCTGGTACACCCTCTTCACGCCGACCGAGGCCACCAGCATCGTGGCGGCCACCGTCATGTCCCACAACACCATCCTGCGCCTCAGCCTCGACTACCCGCAGCGGGAGGAGCTGGCCAGCTGTGCCCGGACGCTGGCGCTGCAGTGCGCCATGAAGGACCCCCAGAACTGCGCCCTGTCAGCCCTGACGCTCTGCGAGAAGGACCACATCGCCTTCGAGACGGCCTACCAGATCGTGATCGACGCGGCGTCCACGGGTATGACGTACTCCCAGCTGTTCACCATCGCGAGGTACATGGAGCACCGGGGGTATCCCCTGCGCTCCTTCAAGTTGGCCTCGCTCGCCATGACTCACCTCAACCTGGCCTACAACCAGGACACGCATTCGGCCATCAACGACGTGCTCTGGGCCTGCGCGCTCAGCCACTCGCTGGGCAAAAACGAGCTCGCGGCCATCATCCCCCTGGTGGTGAAGAGCGTGCACTGCGCCACGGTGCTGTCCGACATCCTGCGGCGGTGCACCATGACGGCGCCGGGCCTCGCCGGCATTCCCGGCAGGCGGAACTCTGGGAAGCTGATGTCCACGGACAAGGCGCCGCTGCGGCAGCTCCTGGACGCCACGATCTCGGCGTACATCAATACCACGCACTCTCGACTGACGCACATCAGTCCGCGGCACTACGGGGAGTTCATAGAGTTCCTGAGCAAAGCGCGGGAGACTTTCCTGCTGGCACAGGACGGCCACATTCAGTTCGCCCAGTTCATAGACAACCTGAAACAGATCTACAAGGGCAAGAAGAAACTGATGATGCTGGTCAGGGAGCGCTTCGGCTGACCACGCCCCTTCCTTACAGGGACCCTCTTCTTGGGAAGTAGTTCAACCTATTTGTTTCTATTTAAGTTTTTTTTTTTTTTTCGTTTTTTTTTTTTGGGGAATCCTTGTATTTTTACTTCTTATGTTGAGCCATTTGTTGACTAAGTCTTAAGTTTTTGTCCTGTTTTGTTGTTTTGTTTCTTGAATGTGAACCAGGAAGTGTTCGCAGTACATTGCTCTGCTTCATTGAGACTGCGAAAGGGGGCGGACACGGCTCGAAATGTCAAAGAAACAAAAACAAAGCACCCCCCCCGTCCCCAACTAATGTTAAATCTAGTATGAAAAAGTCAAAAGATTGTGATTTGGGGGGGCGGGGAAAACTAAAGGGACTTTTGGGGTGTTTTTTTGGTGGCACATGACGATTTGAAAACCAAAATATTTCGTTGGATGGGGTACTTACTTTGAGCCAGAAGACGCTTTCAGCTGCGGTCAAGAAGAAGAAGAGGAGGAGGAAGTGGTTTTTTCATAATGTTACCGCCATACCTCGACTGTATTATTTGTCGGCTTCACGTTCTCCATCAGAAAAATTGTGTTTCATTCAGGGCATCTCAGAGCGGAGAGGGCAGAATACAGAACTACACGTGTAGAAGACGTCAGCGCGTGACAGCTCCTCCCCTCCTCCCCTCCTCCTGCCGGTCAGCGCTTTCCCTCAAGAATATCTCCAGAAGGAAGAACAGTGTTTTCAAATCCTGAGAGTGACATCATTCAGGCGGTCCTAGCTGAAGTAGAGTAGTTGAGGCTCCACGTGCACATACATAGATATATATGTATACAGTATATGTGACAATACTCAGCTGTGATAAAGGACGGGGGTCTCAGTATTCCCGTCTTTAGAGCTACTGCTGTACAGCTATCTGTGGCCAAAACCTTTGAATAACGACTCCAATCGTCACCTCTCACTCGCTACATCGGGATTTAGTCAATAAGCAATATAAGTCGAGTCTGTGGTTCATTTTTTTTTATCGCCCAGCAGCGTTAATTTCACCTTCTTGTGTTCTGTGAGGAAGCTTTGGAACATACTTTGGGGCCTGGGTTGATTTCAGCCTGTAGCTCAAGTCCCTTTTCCATCTCAAGAACTTCTGCTGGAACTTTTTTTCACGAACTCCAGAGCATAACGCCATTTTCAGAGCAGGAATCTGGTTCCAATGTTGGTTCTTTTGGTCACGGTTCCTACCCCTACAGCCCTGGCAGATAGTACTTTTTAACCAATATTTATTGGCGTGATTTCTCGGTGGTGACCTGTGCAGCACTTGTGGTTGATCAAATAAGCACTATTTAAATGTGACAGCCAGGATTATCTAAAAGTACTGAAGCAGCAAGAGGTGATAAGTGCTGAACAGTAAAGAAAATATTGGACTGATAACAAGCTCTGCCTTGTATATCTAGAATCAAAGCCTCCCAAAATATATATTTTTTTGAATTTATCGTAGAACTAGGCTTATACCACTTCCACACATTTGCACTAACTAATATTGTTACGTGAACAATAGATCAACTGATCAGGTGTAACGTGAAACGGTTGTTTTTAGTGACAAACAAAGAAAGAATTATTACCACCCCACTCTGCTGTTCCTCTCAGCACTGAAAAGCCTTTTTAGCGTCATTTAGCTAATTGTTTAGAGTTTTTCTGGCCTACAAATTTACCGTTTGGTGAAGTCTTGCTGTGCTCATCATCTTCATTTCCAACGAAAAGCTAACACCGGCTGCCTCGCACCAAACGGTAGGCAGACAAAGTTAGCAGCTAGCTAGAGGGCATAGTGTAGCATTTAGCTTCTAACGAGTCGGTGGAGACCAAAATGGAGCTAAGAAGAGTCCCTGTTGGACCGACATTTGCTCGGTGGTCAGAAACGCGACTCCAAACAAATACGTATGATGCTCCGTCTCTGCCGAATGTGTAGCTTAGCAGCTCTTTGCTAACACGTTAGCCACAGCAACTTTGTAAGGGGATAATATGTCATTGTTGCGTTCTTAGCTCAACAGCAAAAACAGAAAAATCTCAAAGATTAAAAACCACAGTAATCGCACCGTTCCCCATTATGGCTAAGGCGTAGATTAATATGCTTAAGTTGATCCAGAATTATTTTATTCCCCCAGTTCTTTGGTCTCTCGGGATGGAAAAGAGTCTCCAGCTACTAAAGCCACTAAAGCTACCGGTTGTGATCATTCTGGACCGTCTTTCTCAAAGGGTTAAAGATACACAACGCCGTATGTTTTATGACTTGATGACTCAATCGTGCATATTTGACACCATATGCCTCGGCACAGGGGAGTTCTTTTTTATTTTGTCTTTTTTTTTTTGCATATGAGGGATGTCCACGCTGCCCTTTCTTTACCCGGTGGCAAAGTGTTGTTGGCAGCATACAGTACAGCAAGACGTCATCGTACAAGCACTTCACACAAATACCTCTTCAGTACGTTCCTGCCTGCTTCAGCGTGTTATTTTATTGATTGTTTTAGTGACTTTGTATGTCCGAGTAGGAATCGCAGACACTCGAACGCAACAGAGTCGGGGCGGACATTTATTTTGAACAGAGGAACGTTTTCTTGTCTGCTTTTACATTCCATGAGAGCTACATTCACCCACTCCCCCGGGTAGTAGTCAGTCCCAACTCTGGGGCCTTTTTTTCCCAATCTGAAGAAACGCAGATAGAAGAATGGAGGAAACACACACTCACACACACACACACACACACACACACACACACACACACACACACACACACACACACAGACACACACACACAGACAGACAAATAAGGAAAACTGAGCAAAAGAAAGAAAAGAGAGGCTCAACTCAGTTCTCAGGGACATCACTTAAAGAAACAAAACAAAAAGTAGTAGCATTAAGCATTTAAGATATTGTAAATATGAAAGTGTCAATTCAGAAAATTGTAAAGTTATAATTATTTATGATAAGTATGTTATGTGTTTGTTTTCACTTTATTTTTATGTTGTTTTTTTTTGGCGGGGGTGTACTTGAACTGTTCTGGACGGGGAATTTGACAGCAGTTTTTTTTTTTTTGAAGACTTCAAGGCATTTCTCAGGTGCTCCTGTGTGCATTTCTTTAAGATTGTTTTTTTTTTTTGCTATAATAGCTACTATTATTTAAATTTGTATTGATTTGCAAAGACAAAAAAAAGAAAGAAAAAAGTCTGTTTTCCAAAAGGAAGCATGTTCGGAGTCGATGAAAACGAGGGAGGCATTCATTTGTAAACAGATACGTACTAAACCTGACTATGCAGAACCACTTCGGTGGTCTTGTCGCCTCTTAAAGACGCCCCCCCGCCCCCCACTCACCCCCTCGCCCGGACAGACAGAGACAAGACCCAGCATGCTTGTATTTGGACAATGCGCAGTAGCCGGCCTGCATACGCTGCAACATTTAGTGGGGGAAAATGAATATGGTGGAAAATGCCTTTGTGACCGATCAATGTACAAAGTTTATTTTGCTTTACTTCTTTGTTGTTGTTGTTGTGTTTTTTTTTTTTTTTTTATTTAATCAGGACTCAAAGCCTTCAGTGTCTTCTCAGTGGTGTCGTGTGGTGGCAGCACCGCGGTGAGACGGAACAATACACGAAATGTCAGAGAGTCAGAAACGGCAAGCGCGCGTGGACAAAAAGGAGGCGGCCTGTGGACGACCTTGTGTTCATTCCGCGCTGTTACTTTTTAAATTTGTATTATTATTATTATTATTATTTGTATCGCTTTCTCAGCTCCCTTCAGAGTTCACCTCTTCTATCTCATCACCACACTTTTTTTTCTCTTTCTTTAATTCTTTAAATCTTCGGCTGTCCGTCGTCGTTAACCGGCTTTCAGCGCGGTCGTCTACGTCGTCGTCGTCTACGTCTCTACCTTATAAGCATCAGAGACATCAGCAGCCTCGTATCTGCACAGAGTCAACTGTTATCGCGAGGTTTCTCCATGACGAGGATAAAAATAAATTTACGGTGGAATTAATTTCTCGGCCGTTGTCCTGGATCGTGGACGAAGGAGAGATATGTATTTTGACCACTTTCTCGTCTTGAGAGCTCCAGCCATCTGCCTTCTCTGTGACGCGCTGACCAACGGCGTGACGACGGCCAAGCTCCTCCCCCTCGGTGTTCCGGTGTGCGTTCGCTGTATCAGCCAGTTCCTCATCGTTTCCCCTTCTTCCTTTCTAGTTCTCCCACTTTGTTTTGGTTTTGGATTATTTTCTATCTTAAGGGAAAATGGGAAAAGTGTTTGTTGCCTCTTTGTGCTACTGATTATGAAAAAAAAGGTATTTCCAGTATTTGTTGCCACAGAAGTATGATAGCTTATCATCAACACTTTTTTTTTTTTTTGTAATTCTTTTGTGCATCTTCTTGAGCTACTGTCTATAAAGCGAGAATTTATTACTATTTATGTAACGCTACTACCATTTTATATTGATTTGTGTTGGAATCTCAGTGCTTTTCTATGAATAAAGTGTGAAACACGTCACAAGGACCTCTTTCTTTTCTATCTGACTCACTGTGAGGACTGGGACCTCCAATGGAAAAGTTACCACGGACATTTTATCTCAACTGTATCCAACTTTAATTAAATCGTCTGCATGAGACTAGATTTTTTTTTAGGTCAATTTTTGTTGCTTTTATTCGAAAAGGAAAGTAAGCGCTAAATAAAAATCAAAATCAAAATAATACCAGCACGTTATCTGTTTGAACTCATTCAAACGCTGTTTACCTCATCTAGCAATTTTTCCATCTGTTTTGAAATCCAAATACATTTTCACTGTAATTTAAGACTAGTTCTACATACAACACTTGATCATCTCGTGAAGTATGACCCAGCTACCCAACACTGTGAAGTACATCCAGTTAGCTCCAACCTTCACCAGCAGATACGCCATTAAAATGCATTTTACATATTAAAAGATAGTTCTAGTATATTGCAACTTTGGTATCTCTTTTTTTTTTTTTGTAGTTCAGGCCACCATTCCTATCTCGAGAGAAATTCAGCAGCAGCATCATAAAAACTTAATTAGGTTGAGTTTGTCCCTCAGTGTCAAAAAGGTAGCCAGCTTTAAGAAGTTAAACTTTATACTGGATCAAAGATTAAAAAAAGAAATTGGAGTAACAGAATTAAACTTAAACTTAACCTAACTTCAAATTTAATCTCTTTTGATTTAAGCTCGCTTCAAAGTTAGACCATGTTTTAAAAAAAAAATGAACCCTTGTTGGTGCAACCCAGCTCTAATGGAATGATCCATGTTCAGCAGCTATGAGTTATGAGTGTTTATGTGTAACATCTCAGGGGGTTTGATTCCTGAACTCTAAACTAAAACTAAAACTGTCCCGCCCTTTAAAACACTGCATGGATAAAAAATAAGAAATTGCAATAAAGTCTGGTATTCAGAACCCCCCCCCCACCCCCCAAACATCAGTGATAAATGAAGCACACGGAGGCTGCTGTAGTTCCATCAATCTTTCGCTCGTTTGTCTCTAATCAGAATATTTTTCTTCCATCCCTCCTTTGCCGCATTCATTCTCATTCATTAGAGATTTCTGCAGAGCCATATGAGCAGACAATCAGGCCATCAAGGCGTGCTAAGTGTGCTCGCACCGCACGTGTGTGTGTGTGTGTGTGCGCGTGCGTGCGTGTGCGTGTGTGTGTGCGCGTGCGTAAATCTAGATTGATTGGCTGATGGTAAATGAGCAGATTTATATTAATTATCCAGACAGATAGATGGAGAAGTGATTGCTATATGCTCCATCTTCTTCTCCTCAGTTTGCACCGTGTTCCCCAATATCTCTCTCTCTCTCTCTCTCTCTCCCGCAATCTCTCCCCCTCCCTACCTCTCTCTCTATCTATCTCTCTCCCCCCTCCCTCTCTCCCCCCACCCCCAGCCCTCTCTCTCCCTCTCTCTCCCCCTTCCTCTCCCTCTCTCTCAATCAACGTAACGGTGTGTTTTACTTATGTAACATGCGTGTTAACACATACTTATTTTTTGTTATGCTTCAAACCTATTTCATTCTTCTTCTGTTCATGCACTACAGCGATGGCGTGATGGGGCTCCGTCGACTGCTCCAACGTGGGCTGTGCTGTCCCTGAACGCACCCTTCAGAGAGTCGGTGTCAGGCGCCTGAGTACGCTGTCAGAACACCCTCAGATAACAGATGACACCCGGTTTACACGTATGTGCCGTGTATAGACGTTATAATCTTACAGCCACTAGGGAGCGGACGGGCTAATGGTGAGTGTGCGAATAAACAACACAAATTCATGCAAGTATTGGCAAAATATCTGGCAACGTTCGGAGGTGAGGACGTCTCGTTGCAGGACGTTGCCTTTTTTGGGCAGGGGGGCCCCTGGGTCACAAACCGGGGGTCCGGATCAACGGGCTGAACGTGGTGGGACAGGAGGCGGTCCGTGAAGCTGGTGTGATGCTTCTCAAGGTCCTCAGACTGAAGCCAGAGTTTCACTTCCTCCCTCCTCCTCCCTCCATAACGGTAATAATGCCTATCAGTCTCTGTCACAGCGGGCTGTGTGTGTTCATTCA